>PVLA01005870.1:0-117328 GCA_004027455.1 Hydrochoerus hydrochaeris
AAAGAGATAACCGCATGTATACTTAAGTGTGTAGGATTGATAACCATGTTACTAAGTTTTTGTTGGATCGGTGAACAGAACTGTTTGCAGCCTCACTGTTTGAATGCCCACTTTGTATGCTTTAATTTTGTAACTTGAACAACTATATCCAAGAAGACAATATGTAATGTATCAAATAGTGATTTCTTACTGTTTGTTTTTTGAAATTCTTTATTGTTTCTACTCTTTTTTCTGTTTTGCTTCCCCCCCCCTTTTAAATAAAAAAAATCCTCAATAAGATACTGGCAAACATAATGCAGCAAATCATCAAGAAGATTATACACCATGACCAAGTAAGATTTATGCCAGGGAACAGGGATGGTTCACATACACATATCAATAAATGTAATATACCATATTAACAGAGCCAAGGGCAAAAACCATATGGTCATCTCAAGGTGGAAAAAAGTATCTAACAAAATCCAACATCCATTCATGATATCAACCCTGAAGAAAATAAGAATAGATGTTCTTTATCTGAATCTGATAAAAGCTGTCTAGGTCAAACCAACATCATACTAAATGGACAAAAACTGAAAAACTTTCACTCTCAAATCAGGAGCAAGATAAGGATGTCCACTAACAGCACTCCAATTTACTGCAAACAGCCAGAGCAATTAGACAAGAGAAAGAAATAAAAGGAATAAATAAAGGAAAAAGGATAGGAAAGGAAGAATTTAAATTATCATTATTTTCAGATGAAATGACATTCTACCTAGAAGACCCCAGAACTCCACCAAGAGACTTCTAGATGTAATAACCAAATTCAGTAGTATAGGTAGATACAAAGTCAATACTCAAAATTCAATAGCATTACTATACAAAACTAAACTCACTGACAGGGAAATTAGGGAAATAACACATTTCACAATAGTGTCCAAAAGATGAAATACTTAGGAATCAATCTAACAAAGAAAGTAAAAGACTTTTCATTCAAAATTACAGTACTCTGAAAAAAAAAAACAGATTGAAGAGGATATTAGGAGACAGAAAAATATCCTTTGTTCATGGGTAGGATGAACCAACATAGTAAAAATGTCCATATTTCCAAAATTGTTATTAATATTCAATGCAATCCTGATCAAAATACCATTAGCATACATCATAGAAGTAGAGAAAATATTCCTGAAGTTCATTTGGAACCAGAAAAGACCTAGACTCTCAAAGCAAATTCTGAGAAACAAAGGCAAGGCAGGGGACATTACAATCTCTGACTTGAAGTTATACTATAAAGCTAAAAACAGTGTGGTACTGGCAAGCAAAAAGACCCAAGGATTAATAGAAAAGATTAGAAGATGCAGAAAGAACTATAAGTGTATTCAGCCACAAAGGTGTCAAACACATTCACTGGGAAAAAAATACATAGCCTTTTAAAATCAATAGTGTTGGAAAATTTGGCTTTCCAAATGCCAAGGACTAAAACTAGACCCATGTCTCTCACCATGCACTAAACAAAATGAATCAAAGATCTATGAATTAAAACAGCACTAAATCTTCAGAAAGAGAGAGTAGGTAGAACATCTGAAGGCATAAGTGTAAGCAAAGATTTCATGGGCAAAATCCTGATTGCATGAGAAATATTACAGAGACCAATAACTGGGATCTTGTCATATTAAAAAACTTTGGCACAGCAAAAGAAATTAAAAATAGTGAAAAGACAATTCACAGAGTGGGAAAAATTTTAGCCAGTTTTCCCTCAGACAAGAACTAATTGATACCTAGAACATATAAAAATTTAAAAAAAAAGTTCCCCAAATTTAAAAATTCAATCCAAAAATGGGCATCTGAGATGAATACCCACTTCTCAAGGGAAGAAATACAGATGGAAAATAACTATATGAAAAAAGGTTCAACACCTTTGGTCATTTTGAAAGATGCAAATTAAAACAATGCTGAGATTCCATCTCACTCCAGAAAGAAGAACAAGAATAAGAAAACAACCAATAACAAGTGTTGGTGGAGCTATGGGGAAAAAAGGAATATTTCTCCACTGCTGGTGGGAGTGTAGGCTGGAGCAACCACTGTGGAAATCAGTGTAAATGTTTCTCAAAAAACTAGGAGTAGAGGAACCATTTGATCCAGCAATTTCCCTGTTGTGTACCCAAAATAATTACAAACATCATACTACAGTGATATATGTGCACCCATGTTTATAGCACCACGGTTTGTAATCACTAACTCTTGGAAACATCTCAAATGCCCATCAAATGAGAAATAGATAAAAAGAATTTTTTTTAATACAATGGAGTACTACTCAGCCCTATATAAAGATAAACTTAAGTCATTTCTAGGTAAATGGATATTCTTAAGTGAAATAAATCAGACATATATGAGTAAATATTGCATTGTTTCTTTGGTGTGAGAAATCAAAAGGGTAAATAAGGACAAAAGTGTATAATACATACTTTGAAATTGAAAAAAGAGTTCAAAAGAAAGGAGTACTAGAAAGCAGTGAGATGGAAAGGAAAGAAGGGATGGGGCTGGCAATATAGCTTAGTGGCACAGTGCCTACCTGGCAAGCACAAGGTTGTAACTTTAATTCCCAGTTTAAAAAAAGAAAAAGAAGAAGGAAGGAAGGGGAAAAAAATCGTGAAGAAAATCAATAGCATTCCTTTACACAAATAAAAAAACTTACTGACAGAGAAATGAGGGAAAGAATACCTTACACAATAACACCCCCCCAAAAGGAAATATTTAGGAGTCAGTCTAACAAAGAAAATAAAAGATCTTTTCATTGAAAACTATAGTACTCTGTAAAGGCAGATCAAAGAAGATATCAGAAAATGGAAAGATATCCCTTGTTCATGGGTAGGGAGAATCAATACAGTGAAAATGGCCATATTTCCAAAATTGTTATACAGATTTAAAATAATCCTGATCAAAATTCCAATAGCATATCTCACAGAATTATAGAAAACAATCCTAAAATTCATTTGGAACCAGAAAAGACCTAGAATAGCAAACCAGTCCTAGGCAAGAAAGGTAAAGCAGAATGCATCACTATCCCTGACTTGAAATTACTACAAAGCTACTGTGATAAAAACAGCATGGTACTGGCAAACACACATATACACACACAAAACAGACTCAAAAATCAATGGAAAAGATTAGAAGACACAGAAACAACTATAAACATACTCAGTCATCTTTAACAAAGAAGCTAAACATCTTCACTGATAGAAAGATGGCTTCCTTATTAAATAGTGCTGGAAAAATTAAATCTTCTGGAAGATAGAATAGGTAGAATTTTTGAAGACTTTGGTGTAGGCAAAGATTGTATGAACAAAATCTTGCTTGCATACTAATTATCACAAAGAATGAACCACTGGGATCTTATGAAAAAGATTTGCACAGCAAAAGAAACCACCAGCAGAATGACAAGACAACCCATGATGTGGGAAAAAATTTTTGTTAATTTTACCTTTGACAAAGGACTAATATCTGAAATATATAAAGAACTCAGAAAATTAGATCGCCCCAATTTAAAGACTTAATCTAAACATGAGCATGTAAAATGAATACAGATGAAGAGGTAGAAATGTCAAAAAAAAATGAAAATCCATGTCAAATCCATGGTCATTTTAGAGATGTAAATTGGAACAATGCTGAGAGTCCATCTCACTACAGAAAGAATGGTTGTTATAAAGAAATGAAACAATTACAAAGGCTGGGGCAAAAAAGGAACTCTTTTCTACTGTTGTGGGAGAATAGACTGATGCAACCACTGTGGAAATCCATGTAGAGATAACTCAAAAAACTAAAATTAGAGGTTCCATTCAAGTAATTTTTCCCCTTCCTGGTATCTTCCCAAAAGAATTAGAAGCATCACACCCAGTGTAGGCAAAGACTACCCACATCTACAGTGGCACAGTTTGTAATAGCCACATATTGGTAACACTCCAAATGCTCATCAACTGATGACAAAGAAGACATGGAGTTTTTTTTTGTTTTTTTTTTTTTTTTTACACAATGCCATGCTACCCTGCCATAAAGAAGAATAAACCTGAGATATCTCTAGGAAAACGGGTGCACCTTAAATCCATACTCTTAAGAGAAGCACATTGGACATGTATGTTCAAATATCACATAGTTTCTGTGGTGCGAGAAAATGAAAGTGTAAATAAGGACTAAAATTTGCAATAGCTATCAGGAAATGTGAATAAAATGTTCAAATGGAAAGGGGAACAAGGGAGGAGGAAGGGGGAGAGGAAAAGGAAAGAAGGAACAAGACAAAAATAGGAGAAAAAAATAAGAAACCTTTGTAAACAAAGAGAGGAAGGAGGCTTGAAGAGATGGGAGGGGGATGGGCAAAAAAGAAGTAAGATATGTCATGTGCAGACATAAACTCCCTAAGATGAATGTTATCATTATTTATATCTAAAATGTACCAGTAAAAAATCCCCTACTGTACAAGCAACCCAGAGTATGGAGGCTTAACAAAATAAAGGATTTTTCTTTTTCTTTTGTCTTTATTTTTTGAGACAGGATCTCACTGTAGCCCAGGCTGGCCTCAGACTCACTGTGATGCTCCTGTCTTAGCCTCCTGAGCAGTGGGATTACAGGCATGAGCCAAATAAAGGGTTTTTCATCAGCCCTGTAATGGCCTTTGATGTAAGCAACCTGGGCTGATATGCCAACTGCCCCATGTGAGGCACCAACACTTTTGCACTTGTTGCTTTACTGTCCTTTAGATACTGTTCTCATTTTTATGCTACACAGTTATCACCATGCCAGTGTAATTGTCAGCAGAAAGGGAGAAATGACAAATGATCAGAAGAATACCCACCTTTTATTTAAGAATACAAGTCAGAAATTACACACAGTTTTCTGCTTTTGTCCTCTTGGCCAGAAGTTAGTCATATTATCACCCAAGAAATATAGCCTTCACTTTGGGTAACCATGTGGACAGCTGAAAGTCATTGGTATAAGATAGAATGGGAAAATACCTATTAGGCAAGAACCATGACTACTTTGGACAAAGGTAGGTGATTTATTTTTCCACATCAACCCTAAAACATTGGCTAACTATCAGACTTCATGAGGGGCAGAGCACTTCTGTCTCAGGAACAAGGGAAACTAGAACATACTCTCTCTCTCCATCTTCATCTCAGCTCTTGTCTTGTCACCACTTTCTCAATGTGACAGCTGCTAAATTATACATCTTACAAGGAGCATACTCGGAGAGAGTCTGAGCTTTTTCTCAATTCCTAAGGAAGTCCAAAGACCACTGTAGAATAAGCAACAGGGATGCAGAGCCCTACAAGAATATTCTACTAAAACTAAGCAGATCAGAAGACAGATTGGGTGAATAAATAAATACATTTGAACATCAGTGGCTGATATTTCACATGACATCTTGTTGAAGGCCAATGTCCATGATGATACCTCCACGTAACTCTTTCTGTCTTCCCAGATGCTGGGATCACTCAATGAACAATGAGTTGAGATAAAGTCAAAGAATCAATATTTGACATTAATCTCAGTAGCATAAAGGTGATCAATGGACTGAATACATGGTGAGCCTAAGAGCGAGAAAACAGCAAATGTGCAAAGAAAAAGTGACAGAGGACCTGGAAAAGCCCCATGGCTGTGGTCTGCTGAAGTAGTGATTTGTGTGCGGTCTATGAGAGGTCCTTATAATGCAGTAAGGGTATCACGTGCTAATTGAGGCCAAAAATCATCTTCATTACCAGTGTTTCTGTTATCCTTCACATCTAAATGAGATCCAGTGGGGTAAGTTTGGAACATGATTATCAGGGATTTTGCAAGGTGGCTCATTAACATAATTCTTCTAATTAGAAACCAAAGAAGCTCTTGTTGAAAAATTTTCACTAAATATTACAGGGCCATAATTACTGCATCATTAGGTGCCCACTCTGCAATCTAATTACAGATATCCTACCATGATCTCTGAAGGACTCAGTCTTTTTTTAAGTTAACAAATATTTGTTGAGTGCCTGTGTGTTGAGTACTGGGTTAAGGTGTTGACACTGCAGAGACAGTCCTTGCCTTAAGAAGCTAATGGTCTAATAAGAGGGACAGACAAACATACACTGAAAGGTAAAAGATACATGGTGTGTGTGTGTGTGTGTGTGAGAGAGAGAGAGAGAGAGAGTACTGTGTGAGACAGAGAGAAAGAGAACATGAACAAGATGAAGGTGTTTTGACAATGGCTTCTCAGCTCAATGGAAGGAGTGGAGATGGGGAAGAAGCTCAGGGAATCCTTCTAAATAAGGCAACGCATTATCTATTTTGAGGGTCTGAAAGCAAAGACAGAAAGAAAGGTCTTTCAGACTGGAAAATAAAAGATACAAAAGACAAGAGCCATAAGAGAGAATGGAAAGTCCAGGGACCTGAAGGGGCTTCAGTATGTCTGTGACTAAAGGGAGAGAATGGAGAAGTGGACAGACATCCCATATTGACGGGGGGTGTGGGGCTCAGATCACAGCTTGCTTTGGAAACCATAGTAAGGAGGCACTTTTAAAAGCTCAGAGAGGAAGGAGAGCAAAAGGTAAAGTCGGACCCTGGTCAAAAACACTTTATCATTTGATGCCTAGAGAATAAACCTCCCAGCAAAACCACCTTCCTCTTATTCTAGAAATGTTTCCACCCTCCTGCCAATCCTCACCATCTTAATGTGGCTCTATCGGAGCAACCAGACTACGAGTTGACTTTGCTTAGTGCCTATTTGATTGATTTATAGGGAGATCACCTTATTAATGGATCTATCAGACTTCGGAAATGTTCCAAAGATGGGTTCACTGCTGTGTGTGCATCCACAGGAATGAGAGAGTCCTTGACTTTCTCAGCCTACCAGAGTATATTGATCAAGTTACCAGAGAACTGATAAGAGAAAAACAAAGAAAGAAAGAAAGAAAGAAAGAAAGAAAGAAAGAAAGAAAGAAAGAAAGAAAGAAAGAGAGAGAGAGAGAGAGAGAGAGAGAGAGAAAGAAAGAAAGAAAGAAAGAAAGAAAGAAAGAAAGAAAGAAAGAAAGAAAGAAAAAAGAGAGAGAAAAGAGATTTATTATAGGAATTGGCTAATGTATTTATGGTGGCCAAGGCGTTCCATGATCTATTCCCTGCAACCTAGAAAGCCATGAAAGTGTGACTCAGATTAAGTCCAAAGTTCTGAAAACCTAGAGCTCTGGTGTCTGAGGGTAGGAGATGGATGTTCCAATTCCAGAAGAGAAAAACTTTGCCTTTCTGGGCCCTACAAGATTCAGATGGTGCTCACCCCATTTATGAGGGTGGATCTTCACTCAGCCTGCCGATTCGAACGCCAGTGTCTTCGGGAAATACCTTTTCTGGCAGGAAATGCCCCTGCCAGATGTTCTACCACTTGTCTGGATACTCCTGAACCTAGCCAAGCTGACATGTAAAACTAATCACAGAGGGTTAGTCCTCCCATTCATTTCTTTGAGACACAAACTTGGTGGTTATATGGATGGGGTGACTGTCCTGGAATCACACAGTGATCCTAGCAGGTTCCAGGCCCAAAGTGTTCCCATTTACCTGAGCATTGTTCTCCAAAGCATAAGGCATCCACAAAGAAAGCTCCAAATTTTCCTGCTGGCTTTCACATTATTTCAGATCCACCCATACCTTACTTATTTTTGTCTTACATGATACAGTATCTATCTTGTAAGAAATGGTGAAATGGACTGTAATAAATGTATTGCTTAAGCAAAGAAAGTTGACAGGAATATAAATATAAGGCATGATATATAAAGCCCTACACATCCCAGTGATCTCATTTATTAAAATCTTGCCATGCTAAATTTACAAAGCATATTTGTCTCTATGTATGTTCTCATAAAATACGGCTTATGCTGTTATTCAGAAGTAACCCCTCCCAGATTTTACTATTAACTGAACTTTCTCTCTGTAAACTCAAGGGCAGGCTCATGTCCACCAGGGTCTAAGCAGTTAAGTGTGTTCAGGGGAGGATTTAGATTGGATTGAAAGTGAAGATACTATGGTCTGGTCATGAGCAAGAAGAGAGTCAAGATGAGATTTCTCATACAAAAAGCTGTCTGGGTCATTCACAGCACTAAGCATTAATTAACTCTGAGCCAGACTTTAAATGAACAACAGTCGTACATCTCATTAATATTTATGAAACACCTACTATGTTCTAAGTATGAGAAACACAGAATTGAATTATCTACAGCTCTTGCCTGTAAAGCACTCATAACAGAATGCATAAATGAACAATAAAAATACATATAGTACATTCACACACACACAGTGGTACCTTGGTTCATGAATTTAATTTATTTCATTATTTGAGTGAAGATGGCCCCATTTGTATTTGTGTGGGGAAGATGACTGCAGTTGTGTTTGTCACTTGGTGTGTAATTTGTGAATGGAAATAAAATTTTGTTGAATGTTTTTGTTTGGCAACTGAATTGTTTGTGGGTAGAAGTATTTGTAAACTGAGACATTAATATATACAGAGTCCACCAAAAATGTATATGCCCTTCAGGAAAAAAAAACAGTTTAATAGTACTTTAATTATAATTTATTGAAACATCACGAGATTAATACAGGTTACCTTTGACCTCTACAATTACAAGATGTGCACAAAGTGGTGGCCAGTAGCTTCCAGATACTTATTAGTATGGCAAACTGCTGCTTGGGTAACCTTGTGAGATTGTTGCACATGCATTTTCAATTTCTTCTCTAAGGACCAGCAATGTAGTGAGTTTTCTGCCATATCTGACCTCCTTTAGGGTCTCCCATATGAAGGTAATGTCATCTGTTGAAAAAAGTTATGCTATTTTTATTTTCCTGAAATGTACATACATTTTTATATATCTATATATTTTGAAAAATGGTATCAGTGATTGGGAAGGCAAGGAACATAGCCATAATGGTTGAGGTTCTTGTTGGGGCAGACACTGCATGATCATTATGCCACTATCTTGTATCTCCCCCTCACAACTGAGGAAAATGAAACTCAGGATGTAAAGGGACTTGCCTGAGTCAGTCACATGAAAGCAGCAGTCCTGGGATCTGACCTCAGGTCTGTTTGATTTTAAAGACTGCATTTTATTCTCTGGTTCCTTTTACCCTGAGCTTTAAGTTGTATTCAGGGTCCCCATACAGATTCAGTACTGGGTATCAGCTAAGGGCCCCTTGCTCACCTGCTTACACCTGCTATTTCTTGTCCTTCCTTCCCATTCCCTAGGTGGACATTTTCAGGACTGTTTTTTGGCACTCTTGCCCCCTCTGGGGTCTCTCTATGGGCTGTAGCCTGCACATCATATTCCTTTCTGTTTCCTGTGATGAAACCTGAAATCACTTTATCTCTTTCCACCGTCAGGTATGGCCATTCTGGTTCACATAACACAGGCCAAGCAAGCTGTGTCACAGTGCCCCGTTCACACGATCCATCCTTGCCCAAAGAGCAGATGATCTACCTTTAGTGGGAGAGAGGTGTTCTGTGTCTTCTGGGATTGCTAAGGAGATGGATTGCCAGTCTGAAGCTGCCCATGATCATTCCTGCCTCTCTTTAGAAAAAACTTACTAGAGAATGAAGTCAATACAGACAACAGAGCCCAGATAGATATGAGTTCTTAAGTACCCTGCAACTTACTTTCAGCAATGGACACAGATACAACTGTGGCTTCCCTATCACAGACTATCAAGGGGCATGAAGCTAGAGGTGCCCTTTTAACTTATGCTCCCCTGAGTCATGTTCCTGCCATCTCAGTCAAGATTCCTAATTAATACACCCACTCTGAATTCCTAGAGGTTGGAGCTAAGACTTGGGGGAAATTTACCCTGGCATCCAGGTCCCAAGGTCCCTACCAGCCAGCCAGCTCTCCATCTGGGCAGCAAGCCAGGAGGATGGAATGGGTGTCAGTCTCTGTCATTCCCTCCAACACCTTCCTCACTGAAGCTGGGAGAAAAAGGTTGAGAAACGGCCCATGGTACAGCTTGAGGGGAATCATACTTCACAACATTGGAGATTTTGGAAATGATTTCCCAATACAAGCTTCTGGAAGAAAGACACATAGTGAAAAGTTGGGCCTCTTGCCTTGAAATAAACAGAATGCCCTCACATTATGCTACTGGGTAAAAAAGAAATGGAGTTGAAATTATAAGTGAAGGACGATTTAAACCATGAGAAGCGAACAAAGGGGAAAGTGGGATGGAGTTTTAAAATACGATGTTAACTACAAAAAAGGGAAGAAAATGAAATTAGATTGATTGCATGCCATCACTTAAATATATTAAAACTGCAGACACATAGAACATAATCCTTATTTGACAAGTAAACATGCACAAGGGGCATGTATCAAAAACATTCCAGTGGGTGCCTATGGGGCAGGAATTGAGAAAAAGGACTAAAGGCGAATGAGAGGGGTTTTGCATCAGCCAGTGATGCCCATATGCCATGGAGTGATCTGGCTTTCTGCACCTAAGGTCACAGACAAGGTCAAAAGGAATAGCACTAGAAGGAAACACTACAAAATGTTAACAGTAGCCATACTTTGGTCAGTTATCATTTTGTTACCTAAAGAGGAACTTGAGGAAGCTTAAATTAAAAGCAGGGTAACATATGGACACAGTTGCAGGGAAGAGCTGTGGGATTTGGGGTTATTCTCTCACCTTGCTCTGGATCTGAGCCATGTGCCATCTCCAGTAGACCTCTCTTGCTACCTGCTTTCTACTCCCCTCCTCGGTGCGTGCACCCCTTTCTAAGAGATCCATCATGGGCCCATAGCTGCTTCACAGGGGGTCCCTCCTGATCAATGCCTTCCCAATTCAGCAAACTTCTATTCCCTGGACTACCGACTCAGTGTCTGTGACTCTGGGAGACACAGGTGAAGCTGGCCCATGATGAATCAGCTGTGTGTCCTCCCTTTAGAAAGCACCGGGACAGAGAAAGTGAGAGGGTGGATAAAAGGGAAACAAGTGAGGCCTGAAGCTAAAATGAGAGTGGGAGGCAAAGATCAGTCTGTCTTGAACATACTGTCCCTCAGTGTGGGATTATGCATGGTTACTTTTTCCCTTAATTTTTAGCATTATCCAATTTCCCTCAAATGACAGGAGTTGGGGATAAAATGATTAGTATTTAAAAGTGCAGACTCTGGCATCAGACCAAACTGGCTTCAAATTCTTGTTCCCTGAGCAGTTAACTATGTGACTTAGGCATATATATCGAGTCTTTCTGAACTTCACTTTCCTCAGGTCCAGTACGGTGTAGAATGTTAACATTTTCATAAGCTATCATAAACACGAAGTGAGATAAAGTAATGCATTGAGCATAGTATCTCATTTACAGCCATCACTCAAGAACTGCTATTATGTATTATTACTATACACGATTTTTATTTTTTGCAGGTCTGAGTACTGAACCCAGGGCCTTCACACTAAGCTTCATCCCCAGCCCTTTTTTAAATTTTTGAGACAGGGTCTTTCTAAGTTCCTCAATTTTCCAAGCTTGGCTCTAACTTGCAATCCTCTTGCCTCACGTCCCAAGGTGCCTGAATTACAGGCACGTACCACCATTCACAGCCTGTAGGACACAATTTTTGCAGTTAAAAATTACTTTAAAAAACAGCAACAACAACACACTGCCACATGGCAGGTGTTTGAGCTGGCAGGACAAGACGGCTGCTGCTGCTGTTTGTCTCCTCATTCCTCCTTGGAAAACAATTTGTCTGTGCTGCAAACAAATACCTACTGCCCCTCCCATACACATGCATAATCAATAGCCTAAGACAGCTCCCTCTTCCTCACAGCCCTCATCTGCCAGCCCTAATTGGCCATCACTAAGCATGCTCAGAGTGTCTCTGGGCTCATGTGTTTATTGACTGCAAACCCACTTAATGGGGAACTCCCCAATTCCCCAAGCCTGAGCAGGCCCTAGGCTCCCTTCTCAGCCCATTGCATTCTGGGAGGCTGAGGGACAGAGGAGGTCACCATGTGGTGCATCTGATCAATTAATTAGGAGCATGTTGAGAGGCTTGATGCCTAGCCTAGCTAATCATATGGTTAAATCTGTACCCATCCTCCATCCCAACTCTCCTTCCAACCTGCTATCTCCAGCCCACAATTCCTGAGCCCTGTTCACGTCTCTCTGCAGAAGACATGGTCTCTCCTGCCTTCTTGCTCTTCATTTTTTTTAAAGTTTTTTTTTTTTTTTTTTTAACTGGGAGATGCGGAGAGCCTGTTATTCACTTCTGAGGCTAAAACCCAAGGCTAGGAAAATGTTCTCTGAGAGCCTGTGAGAGTAGAAGGGGGCAAACTTCCTCCAGAGGGTTGAAGGGATTAAAGAGAATAACAGAGTCTGGAATGAAGCTTTTTAAGTAGAAAATCTTCATCCAGTATTGGTTCAACAGCACTGTGGATCTCCTCCTCTGGAGATGCTGGGAAGACAGTTCTACCTATAGTCAGTCTCTGTTCTTTACCATAAGAACCTTGTTTTTGTTCATGATATCCATGTGTATGGCTAAAATCAAATGTCTTTCCCAGGCTCCACTGAGCAGGAAAGCATGATGGGACACTTCTACCTAGTGACTGAAGACATCAAATGGGGTGGTCTGTCACAAATAATAAAGTGAGGTTCAAGAAGAGGAGGATTTTTATCTCCTGCCTTCTATCCTTCTTTTCTTCTTCTCTGAAGATAAATGCAATGTCTGGAGGTACAGGAAGAATTTTGTGTTGAAGAAAAAAAAATCAAACCTTTAAAAGTGTGACTGAGCTAAAAATGGAAGGATCCTGGATTTATAATGTCATCATAAAGAGTCATAAGAGCCTAGGCTGCCTCTTTGGGTTTGTTATTAGACGAAAAAATAAGTAAATATTTAGTGAGTATTTGACCACCCACTGTGGTCCATTTAGACTCACTACTGAAAATACTGACTGATGTGGATGTTGACATAAACCTGACACATAGGTTTATTGAAGTATAATAGTAAGAATAACCACACTATTTAATGAGCACTTGCTGTTGGACAGTGTGTTAGTTAAATGTCTATGACTATAACAAACCATCTGAGATAATCAGTTTTTAAAGAGAAATGGTTTGTTTTGGCTCACAGCTTTTGAAGGTTCAGTCCATGACCAATGATTCTGTTGCTTTGGGCCTGTTGGCTACACAGTATATGATAGCAGGAATATGTGGCCTCAGAGGACACCCATTCACTTCATAGCAACAAAGGAGTGAAACAGAAAATGAGTATCAGTGTCCCATAATTCTCTTCAGGGGCTGGCTCCCAGTGACCTACAACTTCTCACTGGGATCCACCACCTGAAAGGTTATACCACCTCCCAAAAGCACCAGCTGAGGCCTAAGGCTTTGGGGACATTCCAGTTCCAGACTATAGTAAGTAGGGTTATTGGGAGGATGGCATGAGACAAAGTATTTAAAATTCACTACAGGCACAGGCACATGGCAAACATGCATAAATCTTGGATTTTATTAGAACTTGAAGTTGAAAGAGTTTAAGAAGCTTATCAAGATGCAATAATATAAAAATGGGGAGAGGAACCCAATTCCCATATTTGGAAGCCCTAAAAGAAACAATATCAGCCATACTGAGCTCAACTATCTAGTGTATTAACAAAGATCCTGGAACAGCTTCTTATACCATACACTTTGTGACCTCAGGTGGTATTTATGCTATCTTCAAATCTCAGTTTCCCTTTCTGCAAATTGGGCATTACTGTTTGGTCCTTAAATATGTATCTCCCAAAAGCTCATCTATTGAAGGCTTAGTCTCCAGTACAGCAGTGTGCAGAGGTGAGGTTTCTGAGAACTGATTGGAAGGTGAAAGCTCTGACCTCATGAGTGGAGTAATTAATTGATGGATTCATAATTTAATGAGAGGTGTGGGAACTTCAGGAGGTTGGGACTATTTGGAGGAAATAGGTCCCTGGGGTGTGTTCTGGAAGGGGGATATTTTGTCTCCCACCACTTCCTCTCTTTTTCTGCTTCTTGGCTGTCGTGAGTTAGTTAGTTCTGCATCATCCTGTGATCTCTGCCATGAGATTTATGCCTGATACAGGCCCAAAACCAATGGAGCCAGCTGGCCATGGGCTGAAACCATGAGCCAAAATTTTCCTCCTTTAAACTGATTTTCTCAGATATTTTGTCACAGCAATGGCAAGCTGATAATGCTTGAGGTAACTGTCAAAAAAAATTAAATAAGACACAGTCAGCATAAGGGCTTAATATGTGTGCCTAACACACAGGTGGTTGATTCCATGGGATGATGGCCAGAAATCTATAAGGACAACATTGTGTAGAGCACTGAAGCAGGTTCCATAAGATGGTATTTTGGTCCTTCAACTAAGGTGTTTCCCATTAGGCCTTAAGAAAAGCAAGAAGAAGCACTCAGCATATTCCTTGCTTTGAAAACTGTCCCTGAGAGGCAGCAGGCAGTGAACCCTTGTTTCAGCTAAATCAAACATACCACAGATTTCATTGGCATTTAATACTGATGTTAGAACCCCCAGGAACAACAAGAGAAAGTAATTAAGTTTAATGATTCCAATGAACCCAATATGCTTGATTGCAGTGTGTATGCCTAATTATCTTCCCTTTTTTTGTCATTGTAGTGTGTGTGATATAAATAAGGCCTATTTGATAGGGAAAGGCACTAATTTTTAAATGTATTAAGGAAAGTTGCGTCTGTAGCACCTTTAGAAGGGTTGCTTGCTTACTTGAAACCTTGAGTGGAAGGAAAGTCAGCTGGCTTGTCAAAAGGAGGCAAGGAAGGAAGGAGGGAAGATGAGATACTCTGAACCAGTGGTGGCAAATCTATGGCACATATGCCACAGCCAACTATTTGTTATTATTGAAATCTCTAAAAGGTTTGCCATCTCTGCTCTAAACCATGGGTCAAAACCAGCTTTCTGGACATCAGAAGACAAATACCAAGAGACCCAAGCCTCCAGGTCAGTGATTCCAAAAATGAATAACAGAGCGAGAGAAAGTTTAACCAATTTGACCAAAATCACAGCACTGCGAAGTGGTAAATCTGAGATGAAATCCAGTCGGTCAGACCTGAGGATCTGCACGTATGATGACTGCACTGTTATTCCTATCTTTTCTTAAGAGGAAGCTCTAATTTCCTTGAGCTCTATTCCACATCTTTGAATGGATAAGTTGTTACTCATGAAAGTTATGGTTATATTGTTCCTTCCGATCTCACTTGAGTCACTTTTTACACACCTTTCAATTTATACTGAGCTATAGTCATGGACAGCCACTGAGTGCCAATTGTAGGAAGTTATGACTGATACCGAAACATATCTACTAAGATCACACAGCAGCCTCTCACAGGGTTCTTGCCATCTTGTCTGAGAAAAATATTTCTTTTTATTTCTTTCTTTATTTATTTTTGTCTTTTTGAGACAGGGTCTCTCTATGCAGTTCGGGCAGGCCTTGAGCTCACTTTGTAATCTAGGCTGGTCTTGAACTCACAACGATCCTCCTGCCTCAGCCTCCTGAGTGCTGGGATTACAGACATAAGCCACCACGCCCGACTTGAGAAAAGCATTTCTATGTGCATCATGCCCTCATTTGGACAAAGACCCAAGAAATTTTGATGAGTGAACTGGGTAAACATGACAAGTTGGTTGACTATTTGCCATGGTGGGTTCTGAATCTGGTACACCTAGATTCTAGCTGCAGCTCTGTCGTTTAGTTAAGATGTGTTACCTTTGTCAATACTTCATGTTTCTGAGCCTCAACACCACCCCTCTTTTTTGTACCAGGGAATCGAATTTGCAACCTTGTGCTTGCCAGGCAGGCACTTATGCCATTGAGCTAAATCCCCAGCCCTCAATTTTCTTATATGCAAGATAAGGATAATAATAGCAGCTGGTATGAATAGGTGTGAAAATTGAATGAAACGATTTGTGCAGAAGGCTTAGTAATACTAAGGTTATACGACTGATAGTTACTATAATGATGGTTATTGTTTCCTGACTGGAGGAGTCCCTCTCTGAGCAGATAATCTGCCTGAAAATTTCCTAAACTCTGCTAGACTGTAAAAAGATTCCTCATTACCATTAAAACACATAGTGGAGTATGAATACCACCAGAAAAAGGCCACATTTACACACACACACATGCACGCACACACACACACACACATACACATTCTCATACTGTAACAAAATCAAAATATTCAGCAATCATTGATTGAAGACTCTACCCCTCACTCCTTGCTCTTTCCCCCTTCCAAGAGTACCCCAAAGTCCTCCTTCCAAAGGAGATTTGAGGAGCGCTTCCTCCAGTCTGATTAGCTTCCCCTTGTTAAGTAACAGAGTTCAATACATTTTAATTTTATTGGAAGGAATTGGTTCAGAAATCAAGGTTATTTCATTTCTGAAAGGCAACTAATGTGTTGCCTTTCCCAAGTGATCTTTCTGCCATTTAATATTCCCTCTTCAAATGAAAAGTACACTGGTTAACACAGAGGCTTCAAGGTCATTTTAGACCACTGTTCCAAATAAGAAAATTCTTTCTACAGGATTTTAATTAGGTCGAGTACAACTAATTCTTCCTTGGGTACTCATTCCATTTCCTCTCCTTTCTGTAATTACTGCCAACATAATGCTCCTCACACACACAAATGGAGCTGAAGAAAGCCCTGCGATTATCCTTCATTTCTCCTTCATGCAAGAAAGGGGGGAGGGTCCTAATATAGTCAGACTGTAAATCTACAGGCTACAGCCCTAGCAGCTTTGCGCACATGAGTTCCAGCATCACTTCAGCAGTGAGGGAGTTTCTGACACAATCCTAACACCATGACATAGCAGTCTCCCCCTCACCCTGTCCACAGAGGGTGACGAGGCATCACAAAGAAAATCATTTGGTCAGTCAAGAAACATGAATTATATTCTTACCAAAGACTCAATAGAATGGTAGATACACAGGAGTACATATTGCTTACTAGAGAAGAAGTTTCACTAGGTTTGGCAAAATCTGATTAGCAGGCAAAGTAAATTAATAATACCCAACTTCATTCTATAGGAACAAAGCCACTGTGTCTGATGATGATAATAGAGAAGAAGCTGGAATAATTCACAGAGGAGGAAAAGCTTTAGCTGGCTTTGAAAACATCACTAGAGTTCAAATCATTCACTCATTTAAAAATAGATATTTACAGAAAGCCTAACATGTGCTGGGCATTGCATCACTGCCCATACAATATTTCATTTTATAGTTATTTCAGCACTATGAGGCAAGTGTCACCCTTACGCCCATTTTACAGATTAGAAAGCGCAAGGATCAGGTATATTAAGCAAACTGGTCAAGGATGCAGAACAGTGAAGGACTGGGATTTGGATCTAGGCCCTGACTCCTGAACCTGAAACAAAAAGGAGGGGAAGAATGGAACCCAGTGAGCAGGAAGAGATCATTCTGGTTAGCTGGACAGGAAAACAAAAATAGAATAGGACCTTTATTAAGTGTCCAAAGTCAGGCCCAAAGTGGTGTGTTTCTTCAGGTACCTCTCACATAGTTTTATTTTTATTCTAGCATATGTGTGATTATCATTCTATTCCTCTTCCAAAAGCATGAACTCCAAGAGAGGAAGGCCGTTATGTAGCCTTTGAATCCGTGGCAGGAAGAAAATAAGTGATCAACTAGTACATGTGGGATAACAGATTGACTCTTGTCCCCTAAGAGCCAGCAAGACATTTCCACATCTGTCCTCAATCTCATGGCATCACTAGCACTTAGCGTAGCACAAAATATGAAGTGTTCTGCAAAGTGCAAAATGTTACCCCTTTTAGTTCTGTTCACGGGGCTGCCTTCCATTCCTAACTTCCAGTCCCCCTGGGAGGAGGGCTGCCAGACCAGGGGTCTGTGATGGCAGCCTCAGGAACCTAATGGGGCCCAGGTAATAGTTATGAGCTTGGGGATGGGGTGCAATTTCATGGAACAGCCCATGTTTAGCATGCACACACAAAAGCTATATATAAACCAGAGAAAGAGCTCATGAGAGGGGAAAAGAGAGAGAGAGAGAGAGAGAAGAGGGAGAAAGGAAGGACAGACCACTGAATCTGAAGGATACTCTAGTTTAGTGGAATGTAGATTCAAAACAACTAAGTTATTGTTTCTCCTGGCAGGTGGACAAGCCATGTTGTAAAAGACTAAGCCACAGAAAACTACTCCCTGAAAAAGACTCAAATACTTAGTATTTCCTGTTCCTGATGGTCTTCTCTGTGGATGCCACCCTGGCTGGACCCCAAAGATAAAATGCCTTCAAGGCCTCAAAGTTCCAACCACAACTCAGATCCTCTTTGTTAACCCATGTTTTCCTAGGGATTGTCTATTCTGTACTCTGTGTTCAGTAATTATTGAAAGTATGTCTAATTATGTTATGATGGTAAATAATAATAATCAGCTAGCTACAACATGCACTGTTTCTATTATGGGTAAAGATTTTATGCAGTTTATTAAGAAATGTTCCCACGCAGGGGTGCTGATTAGGAGGAAGGGAGGGGATTGTTTTGAATGGTTGGTTGAGTCATAACTATTTCCACCTAACGGCTATGCAGGAAAGATCCTATATCTTTTTTTATTCAGCCTTGGAACTGTGATCTTTGAATATTTCTACCATGATTACTATTGCTAATAGTTACTCTTAATTAGGCTCTTACAATGTGCCAGATCTGCTTTAAATTCAAATTTCAAATTCAGAGCAAGCTTGAATGTTTTCAGAGACTGTGTCACACAGTAAATGATTGAAGTAGGCTGGGCTGGGAATGCGATAGGGATCAGTGGGGTCCGTGTTAAACTGTTGCTCTGTGCCCCACCTACGGAAGTCAGTTCCCATCCAAGTAAAACCATGTGGCAATGTGAGAATGCAGCTTCCAGTTCTGCTCTTTCATAAGTCAGAAATATGGATTTTAGTGTGAATTCTCAGATGTTTGACCACTACGCCTACCAGCAATCAATGGTCCATGTATGTGTAACCTCTCAACCGCAAGCATCCCATACCAAAAGCTTTTGGGGAAGACTGACATATGAATAGGGTCCATGTCAGCTTCATTGACTATGGTATGGGGGCAGGGGTGAAAAAACTGTGTAGAGCCAATGTTGAAGCTTTAAACATCCATTTCTTATTTTTTTCAATAAAATCCAGGATGCTTTTTTATTAGTACATAATATTTACATTCCTTGTGTGCAGTTGCAACATGACCATAACATACCATAATTTCTTTTTTTATCCCCCAGTCTCATGGAAGTCATTTCAGAAAGAAATGTCATCAGAAGTCTGGCAAGAGAGGCGATGGGCATGAAAGGGACTGATACAGCCAAAAACTCTCAAGCCGAAGTCATGAAGAAAGCGATCCTCCTTCATTCATGGCCCCGGATTTGTATAGATGCTGCACACCCTTGGGACTGCAAAAGAAGGGTGCCAGGGCGCCCCATCAGAGCCCTGGGCCAGCAAGCACACAGAGAGGCTTAACCTGGCTTCCATGTAACACGGGCTCCTGCTCTTCCCTACTCAACTTAAATGTGATGACTCAGGGGAGTCTAATGGCCTTACTCTCATGATATTTCCTCCCCACAATGCCTTCAGCTTCTCCTGTGTTACATTCATTTCCTATATGATTTTCTACCTATGTCTGAATCACTTTCCTCATAAATAGAGGGGCATGGATTTTATCCTTCTTGTTCACCTATCAGCCATAGCACTTAGCAAATAGCAGAGACCGCATAATTAGCAGAGAACAAATGAGTGAATAGTCTTTTGACCCTGGGCAGGGGTTACTTCACATTATCTTTCCCAAGAAATAAGGAAGTAATGGTGCCTCTCAGAATAGCTGTCTTTCCTGTGCTAACAGCAATGAGAATCTGTACCCCATGTACAGTGGGCTCTCACATCTGTAGGTTTCAACCACATCTGAAAATTCAACCAACTATGAATCAAAAATATTTTTTAAAACTTCATCTGCACTGAACTCTGAACTTAGACTATTTTCTTGTCATTATTCCCTACAAAATATAGTGGATGCCACCCTGTTACTATGTAACAACTTACATAGTATTTACACTGGATTAAGAATTAGAAATAACCTAGAGATGATTTAAAGTATAGTAGAGATGTGCATAGATTATTATAAATACTACATCATTTTATATAAGGGATCTGAACATCCAGGGATTTTGGTATTCATAGGTTCTGGAACCAATTCTCAGTGAATACAACAGAAGATTATATTTATTTGTTCTCCACAACAGTCATATGAGGTTGCCTGGTGACAGGGAGATGGACCAATGAATTCTGCTTCCTGCACTCATGGAATTTACAATCTTGTACACTGACTTGATAGCATTGTTGCCAAAAATAAATGAAATAGGCAAGAAATTGATTGGAAAAACTTAACTAAGCTATTTAAACTTGTAGTCTGTTCTGCTACACCAGTTAAACTCTTTATAGGAATTAAGTAATACTGTACCTCCAATTCAAATTAGTTTTTACAAGGGCTGAGGGTTTAGCTCAGTGGCCCAAGCACTTGCCTGGCATGTGTGAGATTGTGAGTTTGATATCAGGTACCCCCCCGCAAAAGGAACAACAAATTAGTTTTTGCAGAAGGAGAATTCATCAACTGGAATAAAAGAGTTGGAAGTTTGTTTGACTTTCTTTATTTCATGGGCTCCACAATGTTACAGAAGAATGGTACTCCACACAATCTGTGGCCCTCCAAAAATGTGAGCTCAGTCATAGTCTGGTTGCCCTCTCTCACCACTCTAGCACTCATCCTTTCTAGCTTGACATCCCAGTGAAATAAGAGTATCTCTTTCCTAGCAACTGAACTAAGGCTCACCTCTCAATGGTCATAAAGTAACCAGATACTCATGTTAAAACCAATCACCAGGCACATTGGATATGGTATGCTAATTGGCTTAAACCAATGATGATCTCCCCTTTTCTGGCCTGACCAAGGAAAAATCATATGATAAGAGGTAAATAAAAGTGGTTGTTTAAATGCAACTCCAAGGATAATTTTACCAGAACAATGGTAAATTCTGTGGAAACAAAAATAGCAGTCCACACTTATCAAAATGAGGCTGTGATTATAAGAAATCTCCCATTATCAAAAGTCACAAAGCACAGGAGTTTTAGAGCACTGAAGAATCTCAGATTTGCAAAGCCAAAGTCATAAGAACTTGGGGAAATTTTTCCATAAGAAGATCTTTTTTAAAAAACAGGTTGTCATTGCAACCTATGAAAGTGAAAAAAATCAATCTAGATATCAGTGAGTAAATCCTTACTAGTGCTTGCAATTAGGTTCAAATCAAAGAGTTCTAAGCATGGTGGCTTCTGGTCTTGACTGCAAAATAAATCACAAAGAGAGCTGTTAAACACTCTGATGCCCAGGACCAGCCTGCAGTGATTCTGACTTCACTTATGTGTGGTACAGCCTAAATGTGGGTGTTTTTAGAAAGTGGTTCTCCGGGCAGCTTGCTCATCACCCTGGTAAGCAGCTGGGGGCCTCATAGGCCACTGGCACACCAGGGCAAGAACTATCAGCGATTCCTGAGCTCTGCATCATGTTGGAACTTGGGGCACTGGGAGAACAGGCAGCTCGCTCGCCACCCTGGTAAGCAGCTGGGGGCCTGCCAGTGCGCGAGCTAAGAATCAGACATTGATTCCCCACTCCCACCCCCGTTAGCAAGTGGGAATCTGAGGTCTGAGTATCTCTTGGGAGGATGAATGTATGCAGTGTGGCAAGCAAGGGGGATTTCCTTCTACCATCTCTGAAGGCAAATATTTTTATCACTCTTTTGCTCAGTTTTGATTAATGGTACTGCTCTATTCAACATTCTGTTTTTATAAGTTCGATATTTCCTTCCATTTTGCTCTACCTGATTGAAAGAACAGCTAATGTGAACAGAACGGAATGTACTATTGCACCTATTGCTGGTGTCCTGATGACCTGCTGTGAGGTTCTGTGCCAGTTTTACTGCACTGCTTCGCATGGGTTTGTTCTGTCTTGTTCTGTTGCATTTTGCTACCTTCAAAAAAAACAAGTATATAACAAAGTAACAAAATGCCTCCAAAAAACCTCCCTACTACACCAAAGCTGATCTATGGGGCATGGATGAGGAGAAACTCAAAAACAAAGCAACAGAATAATATAAGGAGATTAAAAAGTAAATAACAACAACAAAACAGGTCAGTAAGGTACTGAGCAACCTGAAACAGGATATAACTAAACAGGTAATGGACTTACAAAGTAAAAGGAAGAAAAGAAAGTGCTCTAAAGGATATAGCTGCATTTATGTTAAAGTGTATAGGATTGATAACCATGTTGCTAAGTTGTTACTGGATCATTGAACTTCTTTGCAGCCTTACTGTTTGAATGTTCACTTTATATGCTTTAATTTTGTAACTTGAACAACTATGTCTAAGAAAACAATTTGTAATTTATCAACTAGTGATTTCATAGTGTTTATTTTTTTTTCTGAAATTTTGTATTGTTTCTACTGCTTTTTCTGTTTTGCTTTTTTTCCCTCTTTAAATAAAATGTTTTTAAAAGTGGTTTTCTATTTTGGCTACAATTGGAAAACATTTAAAAATCCCAGAGTTCCTCTATAACACAGACCAGTTGCATCAGCATTCACAGAGGTGAGACTTGGCATTAGAATATGTTGAAGCAGGGCTGGGTATTTAGCTCAGAAGCATAAGCGCCTGCCTTATAAGCATGCGGTCATGAGTTTGATCCCTGATACCGATTAAAAAAAAAAAAAAGAATATGTTGAAGTTTCCATGAGTAGCACAGTTACCATCAACCAAAGAGAAGCTGAAGACCATATCCCTAGCAGGAAGACAACTGTTCAACAAGGCAGCTGGATATTCCTTTATAATATAGAACTTTTCTTCCCATATCCATTTTTCATTCCTGTTATATATGCAGTAGAGGTTTGAGCTAGACAATCCATGTCTGTGAACTCCATTGACAGTATTAGAACAATTTCCCACCTATGACACTTGTATAGTAAAAGAAGCATCCCTGGCTAGAGCTAATTTTCATGGTTCACACATGAGGTATCATCAGAAGTCAATTGCCAGCACTGCCAATCAACTGAATTAAGGATATACATGAAGAACTAATGTTTAATCAGGACTTAGTTTAGCCGAGAGTTGTTCTAAGCAGTTGACATAGACATGAGTTACTTAATGCAACCTTATGTGTTGTTATTATCCCAGCTTTACAGACAAGAAAGCCTAGACAAGAAGGTGTTCAGTGAATAACCCAAGACCCCAAATGACTAAAAACGGGTTGAACTAATATTTGAGTGTAAACATCCTGGCTCCCAAGCCTATATGCTTCACATTTACATTTGTGGGAGCATTGACCAGAGGTATATATGCGAAGGATATATACATATAAGGGTCCTTTTAGAACCACAAGCCTCCTGGAATGCATAGAGACTAAACAATAGCCTATAGGGTCACAAGTCCAAGTACGATGAAAACATTGCCTTAAGGAGTAAATGCTCTGGCCCTCTCCTCTCCATATTCTGATTTATCACTTAGATTGTTCCTAAGGTCAATCACATAATAGACCATACTGTCCTTCCTCTTGTCCCTTGGATGAAATTGTGCACAGGTATATTCGAAATCCTTCACTTTTGCCCATTTCTCACCATAGAGGTTAAATAAATGTTATTCATTTTCCGGCTTCCCTTACAAATAAAGTTAGAGATGTGGTCAATTATAGACTTTTGTATGTGCCTTAGTTACTTTTCTCATTGCTAAAAGAAAATACCTGATATGTAAAGTTAAAAGAGGAAAGGTTTATTTGGCTCACAGTTTGTAGAGCTTTCAGTTCATAATTGGCTGACTGCAAAGCAAGATAGCACAGCAAGGGGGCACTGCAGAGGAGAAACAGTTCACAGTGGGCAGAAAGCATCAGAGGACAAGAAGCAGCAAGTGTTCCTTATATCCTGTCCAGGCTACAGACAGAGCACATAGCACTCACATCCAGAGTGGACCTTCCTATTATCCATGCTCAGAATTATGCCAAACCAACCAGTGGGCTAATTCAGTAATCACACAGCTCTGATCCAGCTTCATGCAGTTGATCCCAGCATCCCACACTTAAATTCAGCATCACATACTCTAGACCAGCCTGCACTGAGAAAAGTCTCACTTGTGACTACATGAGGCTTTGGGAGGACATCTAGACACAAACCATAATGGCATGCAAAGGGAAGTCTCCTACAGAGCTTTCCCTCTAGATAAAAATGATTATGACGAGAATTCTCTCCCCCATCATACCTCTGATTCTTTTTTTAAAATTTGCCCATGTGAAGATACGATTCTTAGGGTTTTGGCAGTATTTTTCAACCATGAGACAATAAGCCTAAGAATAAGACAAAACAGTATTCACAAAGTAACACTGGCGAAACAGATGGATGAAACAGACCTGGTTCTTTAATCCTGGAACCAGTGAAGAAACTCTGGGATTGCTTTTGTCTAAATTTTTTGTTATAGTAGGTAACTGTCTTCCTTCTCTAGCAATTATTATTCAAGTAGTGTATTACACGCAGTTAGAGCCATTCTAATAGATAAAGCAATCAGCAGTGTCTGCCATTCCCAGGAATTACAGCTGTATTGTTAAACCTTTCCTCTGACAGGCTTACTGTATTTATGCAAAAGATTGTACTGAGTTTTTGTTGTTCAATTAAACAGAGGTTTTTGAAAGGCATGAGGTGTGCTAGTAAAGGCTGAGCTCAGCTATGGAGGACATAATACAAGATTCCTGCTCAAGGCAGCAGGATGGACTAGGAGATTCCCAGTCCTTTACAACTTTAAAGTCTGTGACCCCATTTCTTTTAATATAATATCCCTTTTCAATGTATAAACACAAAAAACTTCATTGACAGTTGATATGGGTGACAGTTTGAACTTTCTTGAGTTCTTCAAACTGATAGTTCTGGAGCCAATTTAACTTCTGAGTGATTTTACCATTTTTCTAACCTACAGGAAAGCTGAGCATTCATGTCTTTTTCCATATATTGTGCCATGGCAAATTACCAATATGTGATTGAGGCTGGGGGGAAAGCAACACCAAATGCAGCTCTTTGTGATGTGGGAAATTTCCAGCTAAATTTGTACTTTGAAGATGATTTGGGGTTTTTGCTATTCTGAATATGCCTATTGGCACTCTACTTCAACAGTATAGGCAATGCATACAAAAATGGCTGCATAAAAACATTCCATTCATACTGAAATATTAGCAAAATATCTCCTGTAGTTAATAAGTTGCTTGTTTCTATTTTTCATGTGCACTGAAGGCATATAGGAAAGGTCCTGACCTACATCATCTTCAAGGAAGCATAGAATGCAAACCCCCCTCAGATGATGTGGTATATAGTCAGCTTTCCATTACTATAATAAAATACTTGAGATAATCAATTTAAAAAAAAAAGTTTTATTTTGACTCACAGTTTTCATGGTCCACCCAGGATCAGCTGACTCTGCTTTAGGCCTGTGGTAATGTGACACGTCATGGGAGGAGGCAGAGCAAAACCACTGCCATCAGCCCATCCCTAAGAGATCCCACCACTTCCCAAAAGAGTGGGCCTCTAGACAATGCCTGTAACATAGGGCTTTGGGGACCACATTCAGGATCCAAATTATAGCAGTGATTTGTAGAGTGTATCATAGTCTATAATAACAGATGAGTTACCTTTGGGGAAAGAAAAGGAAATGGAGGATAAAAATATTAACCAAATGCCTACATACAAACCAAAACCTTTTACAACAATAAGTTTATAGTGCACCATTGGCTTAGAAATTTCTCAGTACTTTATCTGGTTTCATTGAATGACTTCTTGAATGATGGTCAGCAGCAAGAGAAAAGAGCAGGAACTGCTCAACCTCTGTGTCAGGTACTTGATGAGTCACTTTAAAGGTGTTATCCAAATAAATCCTTTTTATTTTGGAAGGTCTTATCTAAATAAATTCTTTTTATTTTGAAATACTTTTAAAATTACATAAGTAATAGAGGCTCATTGCAAAACTTTTAAACATTATGGAGTATAAAAAATTAAGAAGTGAAAGTTCTTTTTAACCCTAGAGCCCCAATTCCATTTATTTCCAGGAGGTAATCTCTGTACACTTTGATGTATATCCATCCAGACTTCTTCCCTGTGCCTTTTCATAAATAGAAACATTTTTCCATGCATATATAACCAAGTGGTATTGCATTTTTTCTAGGATCAGCATTTCTTTTAGTTTAAAAATCTCTGAAAAAGGGATACACCTTACAGTAAAATGGATTTTGCTGTGGTCAATTTATTCCCTTTTATTGGCAAAAAAAAAACCACTGTATGTGTTATTCTGAGTGGCATTTTAGACTATAAACTACAGTAGACACGGAGAACATACAATGATAGAGATATCTGACGGTGTGGAGAGTTATGGACAGCTCACCTCATTCGTTTCAATACCTATACGATTTCTCACTCTCAGCTACGTATTGCTTTACTTAGCCACTTCCCCTATACATAGATTTTTAATTATTTCTAAATAAATATAAAAATATGTGTGAAGGAGAGATTCCTGTCTCCTAGTTCTGAGAACTATTCTCTATAGCAAAAGAAGTTGGTCAGAGATCAACTGGATCAATGTTTGAATCGTGCCTCAAGGCTGCCATATTGTACTACTCAAGAAAAATTCAATTTGTTCAATTTGTTCTCTAGGTCAGTAGTTACCAAATATTCTTTTTCTGTAAAGAGTTAAGTAGTCACTATTTTCAGCTCTGTGGGCGACACTATCTCTGTTGTGACTCTGACTTTACTAATGCAACAGTGTTATTAGTAAGCTTTTTTTTCAGAGATAGAGTACCTGCTACTGGCAACTCTTAAAGGAGGTGTGGGTTTATTTTGGCTCACAGTTCAGTCCACAGTTGGCTGGCTCCAAGGCAGAAATGGTATGGTAGAAGGACATGGCTGAGATGACAACCAGGAAGCAAGAGAGAAAAAAGTTGCTGAGAAAGGAGATACAGCCTCCAAAGGCACACGCCCAGTGACATATCTCTTCCAAACCATACCACCTCCTAACAACAGCATGTTCAGCTATGAACACATCAATGAATCAAAGCACTGATGAACATAGTGACCCTGTGACCCAATCATCTTCCAAAACCTCACCTCTGAACATATGAAAATTTGGGGGGAACATTCTAAATCTAAACCATAAGAAACAGAAAAGTAGTGAATGGCAAATACATAGTGAATGAACCTGTTCCAATGAAATTCAAGTGCAAAAGCAGTTCAGAGGCTGAATCTGACCCACAAGCTATAGTTTGTTGATCCCTAGTTTTTGTGAATGGTCCTTAATCTTGTGTAGCACTGGCTTGTGGGCCCCCTTATTGCTGCTCTGACTGATTCTGCACCTCCAAGGACCTAATTACAATAAAGTTGGTAGCCTGTCCAAGCTTGAGTTTTAATTTTTCATTGTGAAATACAATAGAGTCAGAGAAATCTTTAATGTGTTATTCAATCAAAGTGAATGTCTGAGGATGTGAACATGACTCAGTTTCTCCTCCTGAGATTTATTAAGAAAATAAATCTATATCACAGCATTTGAGACAATTAGTGTGGTGCTACATGTAAAGCATTTGTAAGTATAGTTAGCTTTTCTTATCCTTAGAATCTGCATTCATGTTTCAAACAACATTGGACTAAAAATATATGGGAAAAATTACACCTATGCAGAACACGGAGATTTTTCTTGTGTCATTATTCCCTAAACAATACAATATAGCAACTACAGTATTTACACAGCATTTGCATTACATTAGGTGTTAGAAGTAATATGGAGATGACTTGAAGTACATGAAAGGATGCACATAAATTATAGAGAAATACTATACCATTTTATATAAGCCACTTGAATATCCTTGGATTTTCATATCCTCAGGGGTCCTGGAAAAATTTTTTATGGTTACAGAGGAATGATGCTGTTTGGTAAATACTTTATCTCTCTTATTTTTTGTCTGGTTCTGCAGTGTTGGGCACTAAACAAAGGGCCTCACACATACCAAGCATGTGGTCCCCCACTGAGCTGCACCCTGGCCCACATGATATGGCTTTTTATAGGCTTTTTTATGGATGCAAAATTTCATAGTGACCATGCCACACAACTGCAGTCTGTGCCAGGTCAGCCTGATTCCCAAACCTGTGCTTCTCAATAGTATCTGTTGCCTTCAAAGAAGGAGCTACTACCTAGAGAATCTGAAGCTGAGACTGAAAGAATCTGACGAAATTCCACTTCATCAGTAGTGGATAGTAGGGTCTGGGTCTCACAGCATCCAGCAAAACACTGTTCACAAGGAAAGGCCGTGGCACCAGCCTGATTGGAGCCTCTGCGCTTGTAGATATTCTAGTGGGTGGATTTTCCTGTTATTTATGCTGATTCAGTTTGATCACAGTTCTATTATTACCTGGATGAAATGCAACCACTGAGGTGTTGATAAAGCCGTCACAGCAAGATGGAGAAAGTAATTCTCATTAATACTAAGAAAAGAACAAACCCATAAATAAGAGATTATCAGGTGAAATAAGGTAGCCTGTCTCCCAACTTCTAACAAATCTCAAATGCCAAACCATGTACTTTCCCTAGGCATCCTCCCCGCTAACCAGACACAGAATATGAATTGTGCATGGGGGAAAGAGGGGTAGGGCTGGGGAGGGGTGGAGCTGGGGACTGATATGCAGAACAAGGACTGGCAAGATAATTGTACCCTTGAGGCTCCCTCGATCTTGCATTTTATTTAAGAAGCCGCCAAATGTGAATTCATGGGATCCAGACCACATGATTATGTACAATTTAAATGTGAACTGCCCCTCAAAGACACATGGACTGAGGGCTTGATCCTCAATGCAGCAGTATTCAGAGACGGAGGCTAAAGAGATAACTAATGTGGTAACTGGATCCCAAGGGTGCCAATTTCATCAGCTGATGAGTTTATGACTGAGTGGGAGGTGAGGAGGCAGGGCCCTGTTGGAGGAAGCGGGTTACTGGGAGCCATACCTTTGAAAGCTCTTCAATCCCCTCCTCCACGCCTGTCAGGAGATGAGCAACTTTACTCCACCACACCCTTGAGCCATAATGCTCTGCCTCACCACAGGCCCGAAGTAATCAAGCCAGCCGACCATAAGCCAACCTAAACCCTTTCGGCTGCTTTTGGTCATACATTTAGTACAGTGAGCCTGGAGAGGTAGAGGTAGTAATCAGACAGTCCCTCTTAAGTGTGAGTGGCAGACCCAGGCCTGACCTACAGATCAGCTCAGAGCCACCTTTCTAGGCAGGAAAGAATAGATGCTGCCTCTTCTTGGCACCACCCTACCCAGACAGTCACCTGCCCCAGCCTCTCTGTCCTCCCAAGTTACCTTACTTGACCCTGCCTCCATGTCCCTCTGTTGCAATCACCTGTTCTTCTGTAGGGGACTGACTGACTATTGGCTGCTCAGAAAATGCAAGATTTTTTGTTGAGTTGCAGACAGGGACTGGTTGGATCTGTATCCCCAAGGGGGACCCAAGCTCAAAGCCTGTCTCTGGTAGGGGATTTTGAGATGCTTATTGATTAGATTTGACTGAGCCATCAATAAAGCAACCTTAATGGATTAAGAAAGTGAGAATGGAGAAGGAAAGAGGCAGAAGCCAGGAGAAGGGAAAAGGAAGTCCTGAAAAGAAGGGCAGAGAAAGTGGCAAAAACACAGTAAATGGGTATGGAACAGATGGGGCTAGGAAAGGATCAGAGAGAGGAGAGCAGAGAGAAGGGCGTGGACAGAAGACGGGGGGAAGTGGACAGGAGTGATGTGCGAACAGAGCAGATTCACAGAGAGATGGGAAGAGGCAGAGCGGTAGAGGACAGGCAGTGGGATAGGCCAAGAGTGAGGCCTGCAGGACAGATGGACACAGACATCAGCAGATCCCCACACACTGAAATAGGGACACAGGGACACTTTTGCGTCACTTAGCCAAGGTCTAAGCAGAGACCTGAGGGACCAGAGAATTTCCAGTCTCCCAAGAAAAGCCATATTTCGTGTGTGGATATCTTTCCTGCTTACCCAGCTAATTCCTTGGTTGAGAATTGGAACAGGAAAAATGCCTTTCTGCCAGCAGCATCTCCCAAGACTCTTGGATCTTGTGGCTGGAAAGGTGGTATGTGACTTTCAGTCGCCTGATCCCTGCCAAGTCTGCAGTAGTGGCAGAGACTTCGGCTTCAGCAAATTGTGAAGAAAGAAAGGTGGGTTCAGGTTCTTATGTGGTCAGTGGTGATCAGGAGAAAATTACACTCACCCTCATGGGATAATCAGGAGGACCTACTGAAATAAGGTCATGAAAACTACATGGTCAGCTGGGCATCATGGTCAGCTGGGCAATCCCAGAACTCTGTAGGCTGAGGCAAAAGGATCACAAGTTTCAGCCAAGCCTTAGCAATTTATTGAGACCCTGTCTCAAAATTTAAACAAAAGAAAGGGCTGGGGAGGTAGATCAGTGGAAGGCCTTGGGTTCAATCCCTAGTACAAGAAAGAGAGAGATAGAGAGAGAGAGAGAGAGAGAGAGAGAGAGAGAGAGAGAGAGAGAGAGAATGAGAAGACAAGAGAAAAATAAAGGAAGGAAAGGAAAGGAAAAGGAAGAAAAAAACATGTTTTGTTTAGAGCAAGAGAGTCCAGTGATACAAGTAAGATGGTAGAGTTTAGTAAACATTTGTATTTACTCTCATTCTTCTCTTCCTTTCCGCCCTCCTCTTGGGCTTTCTCCCTCTCCCTCTCCTACTCCCTTACTTTCCTCCCCTTTGCAGTCCACCCCCACCCACTGCACTTCCACATTTGATTTCTATCCCAACAAGGCCTTGACTTCTGCCCTCGTCATGAAATATTCAGTCCACTCAGACACTTTTTAATGAATCTGGGGTTTGATTTAGGCCATAGAGCCTGCCTTCACAGCCCTATCCTGGATCCAATTAGCTAGCTTTAAGCACTGCCTCTGAGGAGGAGCAGGGAGCACCTGCTCTGAAGGACCCAGCTGGGCCCAGCATCTGCACTCCTGCTCCTTGCTGGCCTCCCATGCGTACCTGCAAGAAGGGACAAACAAGGTAATATCCATCGTTTTAGAGGATCAAAGGGAAACTTTGAAGAAAGAGAAAGGAAAGGCACCAACCAAAAGCAATGCACAGCTCAGCTGGCAAATATCCAGCTAGCTCCCTGGCTGGCTGGGGCACCAATACTGATGTTTCATTAGAGCTCCTGACTGTCCTCACTTAACTGTGCCCAGCACCCCCGCGCAGCATGACCGGCTTATGGGCTCAGTTATCACAGGACTCATTCTTACTTGTTGACATTTTGCTTTGTTAAAAAAAAAAAAAAAGTAGATTTTGCATGGCGATTATTCTATTGTGCTGGTGGATTTTGTCTCACAAGTTGAGTCATAAATAAAGTTAAGTGAATTGATGCACAAGTTTTAACAATGCTCCAGGCACATGTTAGGTGCTCAACAAATAACCGATAGCTTTATGAATTATTGTCAGAATCATTATCACCATATTTATGCCAGGAACAGGCTCAATGTTCTGTTGCACCTGTAATGGGTCATGTCATATCTAGCACATGGCTGTTCTTAATAAAGTTTGACAAGTACCCAGGACTGTTTTTGACACTGAGTTTAGGATCCCATATGATCCCTTGTGTTGCACAGTAATCCCCCCTCTTTTGTAGACTCCCATTCAGATATCCAGCAAATGTTTATCAGGCACTTACTAAATGCCAGGTCTAGTGCTAGGAGCTAAGGATTTCCTGGTAGGCAAGACTGTAATGTTACTTGTCCCCAAAGAGGTTACAATACGCTAAGTCACAAACTTACTATCCATGCCCAATGCGAAGAACAAATTCTTAGCACTTACTGCAGAAAGATACTATTCCCAGCTTCCTACATATTCAATTCTTACATGGTGCTAAGTGGGAGGGACTTCTGTGACCCTTATTTTATATTTTGTGTATGGATATATTGAGGTCCAGAGAAGTAGATTAATCTTCACAGGATTGCACAGCAATAGAGCTAGGATTTGAACCAGGCAGCCTGGACTCTTGTCCACACAACTGACCATCAAAGTATGCTGCCTCATTAGATAGCTGCTGCTTCTCTCTGTCAGCAAACTTTGTTTCTGCAAGTGATTCTGCAATGTCCTTAAGCTCCACAGAGACCGATAGGGGATTAGCACATGCCAGGAACCAGGAGAAGGGTTATAAATGATCACTGAAGTGTTCAGGGTTTCCATGTGGGGTGATGCACAGATTCTGGAACTACAGCCTGGGAAGGAGATTGGGATAAAGGGTGGTTAATGGTTGCTAGGTAGGAGTGATAACTTCCGCTGTTCTGTGGCGCAGTGGGGGAACTACGCTTCACATTCACTGACTATTTGAATGTACCTGTGAGAAGATTTTGAATATTCCCAACACAAAGAGAAATGTCATTATGTCTGAAGTGACAGATACGCCAACTACCCTGATGTTATTGTTACTCATTGTGTACATGTCATGAAATATCACACTCTGCCCCAGAAACATGAACTATTACTATATATCAACTATATATATATATATAATAGTTTTAAAGTTTTAAAAATTTAATGTATTTTTAAAATTCTGAAACTAACTTTAGTCCTTAATGCCATTGAATTGTACACTTTAAAGTGGTTAAAATGGCAAGGTTCAGGGTATGGCGCTCTCCCCAGAGTTTTTCAAACCTTTGGTGTAAGCTTACCTTACATCTTTCTTATCCTTGTGTCACCTGGAGTTTAAAAGTCCTAGCAAACACTTTTTGAGTACTTGACTGATTGTCAGTGGTGGTGGAAATGAAACTATTTTTTTTGGTTTTTGCTTTGTTTGTTTATTCTGTCTTGTTGTGCTTTTTGGTATTGGATACTGAGTCCAGGGTCTTCTCACTAAGGGGCATACACATACTTTTTTATTTTTTATTTTGGAACAGGGTCTCATTAATCACTTAAGTTATCCAAGTTGGGTTCAAACTTGTGATCTTCTTGTCTCCTTCTGTCAGAGTGCTGGAACTCACTCTTTAAAAATCGTCATCCTCATCTGTAAAAAAGCACCGAAAGCCACGGGTGACACTGAGTTTGAGGGTTCATGTGTAAGGAGAGGGCTGGCTCAGACCAGGAAAGTACTCCCATGAACCAGGGAGGTAAAGAGCAAGGTCACAGCTAGATGATGTTGAGAAGGTCAAGTTCACAGCCAGAGGAGCATTGGAAGCTTGAGGTCTATGGAGTTAAGCTAGGCTGGAAACAGAAAACAACTTCCGGGTCAGGGACTGTAGCAATCTCAAGTCTTCCCTAACTATAATAGTAATAATATAAAAATAACAATAACAGTAAATCAAACTCTTAGATGGTACTTTCTATATGCCAGATACTGTTTCAAGGGATTTACATAAACGACATCATTTATTTGTTATTATTATTGCTGCTACCCCTGTTTTATAAGGAAATGAAAGCGTTGGAGAAGTTAAGTGACAAGTAACAAGTGTCACTTAACCACTTGCGATTTCAACCCAAGTGGTTACACGGGAAGGAGTTCCTCTGGAGTCAGGCTTGTGGTCCTGCTAAGGGCCAGCTGCCAGCCCGGTGAGATGAGGGGCCCCCTGGAGGGTGAGTTTTACAGATACAGATGAAAGCTGCACTTCACGGATCAAGCTCAGAGATCAGGGAGCCGTCAGTTACCGATAATGAGGGGCCGAGCAGAGCAGTGGGTAGCAACATGCCCTGAACCAGGAGCCTAGGTTGGTATCCAGCTGTTTCACCTAGTGGTCCTGAAACCTTTGTCAAATGACTTCATCTCTCTCTGCCTCAGTTTCTCTTTCCCTAAAATGAAGATGAACAATAGCTATTGCCTACAGTTCCTAGGACAAATGCATTGAGTTTTGCAAGATATTGAGAACAGGGCACAAATGCTAAATGAATCCATCAGAGAAGACAGTCACAGCTCTATTTTGAGAGGTAAGCTGGGAAACGCTGTCCAGTTTGGGGCTCGCCCTGCCCCCAGCTCCTCAGCTGGAAGAAGAATGGAGGGCTGGCCTTAGGCTGCAACTCACTGGTAGGTTTCACGCTGCTCATCTCCCGGAGGCCTCCTGTTGCTGCCTCCTCTTTCCTCATTCCCCATCTTCGTGGTAGGGAAGGAGGGGCTGCAGGACCATCTGCCTCAAGCTGCCTCTATGTTGATATTTAATTAATGTTTTCATTTGATCCTCAGGTTTGCTCAGTGGCCTCCTTTCCTTGATGTTCCCTGGGGTTTGAATACAGTAAAATTCAGCCCTAATTAAGATGGTTGAAACACCAGCAGTCTCCATTAATAAAACATCAGAATAAGACTGGATATTTTTCAAGAGCCTTTTCTCAAAAACTCTGAGAGAGTGGTCCAAGCGCACCCAGGTAGGAAAGAAGAGAGTTACCAAACTTTTTGCGTTGTGCTGCCAAGCGTGTGAAGGTAGCATTTCTAATTCTCTCTCCAGTCTTTGGGGTGCTGGTCATGCATTTATAGCAGAAAGAGCCCTAGGGTCACCAACTTCTCACAGGAGATCTCAATCATAGCCTTTCTTTGGGCCTCAGTTTTTATACCTGTAAAATGGGAGAATCAGAATAGCTTTAATATTCCATAATCTGAAAGCATAAAATTGTCACGTTCTTAAATTTAGGTGGTCAAATTGAGGAATTCCTGGACATGTGTCACCTTTCTCAGAAAATAGCCCCCAGTAGTTCCTACTACTCAAGTCACCGTGCTTTTGGGCCTGCAAGCTGCCCCTTGGCCACAGGGACCTCACCAGAGGTCAGAATCCCAGTCCCACACAGCATAGCTTGTCCAACTAAGGGACTGATATGGTGTCCTGGCTCCGAGATCCTCCATACAGGGTTGGGCCAGACAACCCAGTCAGATCTACTCTCTTGAGAGGACACTTCATATTCCTCTCCCTAAGCAGAAAAGAAGAGATTTGGGGGATAGTTCAGCAGGGTCCACAAGCATAAACCTGGAGCAAGACAAATGCAGACGTAAACCTTGCCAAATAAACAAAACAGAGTGCATACATGAAATAGAGTGCTACTTGGCCATAAAGAAGGATAAATATGAGTCATTTGTAAGAAAATAGGTAGTTCGAGTCTATAGTACTAAGTGAAATAAATCAGATACAGAATATTAAATATCATGGTTTCTCTAGCATGAGAGACCTAAAATATAAAGAACAACAAGGAAGACAGACACAGAGAGAAAGAAAGAATAGGGAGGCAGACTCTGTGGAGATAGAAAGGGACCTGGGAAAGGAGAAAGAGGAGGGTGGGAAGGGGAAGTAAAAATGATCAAAATGCAATTTGATCCCCAAGATAAATGCAATATATACATTTTTAAAAGTATATATACTTTAACATATACTTTTAAAAAATCAATCAATGCAGAAGACTTGCTGGGATTTCCCTGCAACAGCTCCCTGACCCTGAACTTATGCTTCCAGTGCCTCAGTTTCTTTATGTGTAAATGGAGATAACAAGTCCTTTCTTCATAGGGTGGTTAGGAGAATGAATGAAGTGCCTTTGGTCAGTTGCCCAGCTTTACATGGCTGTACACACACCAACTCCTAGTAATAGATGTCTGCAGTTACTGTTAATGGAAATGGGTGAAGAAACAAGAAAAGAGAAACAGAAGGCAGAAGAGGCACAGAGAAGATCACACACACACACACACACACACACACACACAGAGTTGCCTTGGTTTGAAACCCGGTTCCCAGCCTTCTGCCTTCTTTTCCAGCCATCCCTATGTGACACAAGCCTGAGCCAGTCAGAGTAGCACATTCTCCCAGCTGCTGTGATTGGCCCAGAAGTAGACACCTCCTACCCATGTTGCCTGGGTTTCACCCTGCCATACCCAGGATTGCCTCTTCTCCAGCATCTATGTGAACTCAAGTCCCATTGACCTGTTTCATGACTTTTGAGGACTCTCAGAAATTTGTCAGAGGATCATGAGAAATCTCCATATCACAAGGCAAACAGCTACTTACTATCTTGCTATCTCCTCAGTAACTTATTGTCTTTTCCTCTTTTTGGTCCCTACCCTCACTTTGACAGTCCTGGAAAACCACCCATGTTCTTCCAAGAATGACTGACAGCTCTCAGCACCAACCAGTGTTTCCCTAACGAACATAGCTTTTCCTTTGGAACAGCAATTCAAGTTAAATCAAATATCTTTTGCCTGCTTTATAAATCAAGTGCAAGGTCAACCCTCCATCAGCGACTACCGCCATCACAAGGGTTCCTAGGTAGGAGGGCACAGCTGGGTATATATGCATTGTCAGCTCCCTCTCTTACTCTGCAAGACTTACTCCCATCCAAAGCTCACATCCCAGGGAGAGAGAAAGAGCAAGAGACTTTCCATCTGAGGTCCTGGAGCTGGACAGTGCGATGCCCAGCCAGCTCATTCCACTTAGATTTCAGATATCACTGCCACCAGGACTGCCAAGGTTAGCCATTTGGTGAGAACTGGAATGAATAATATGACAATGATTTACACTGGCTGAAGAGTCTCCCTGCTAGTTAACAGAATGATTCATTTGAATTCCTTCCCCCTTTACTGATGGTGAGGGGCCTGATTCTCCTACTGCCAGCCTTTCCCTGTCTAGGAAAAGATAGGCAAGGCTTACTGAATTCTAGTACATCATTCTGGCAGCAGACATCAATAGAGGGAGACAGATGTGAGATAGAACACAGAGCTCTCCATATCCATCCCCAGCAGCACCCCGCCCCCTCTTCCTTTCTCAGTTTATCTATCCCCACCCAGTTAAGCTGCGAGTTCATTACGAACAGCTGCCAAGAGTCAATAAATGCATGGCTGAGATTTCAGCCACCTGCTATAGGTGTCCTCACCACTGACAAACTAATCGTGCAGCCCCGGCTTGGGAAGGGAAGGCTTCTGGGGCAGGGACAAAAGGTGAGGAGCTCACAGGAGCTCAATAGCCAGAGTGTTGTTTTTATAAAACAAATTCGATCATGTTTAATATCTCTACCTCCCTTAAAGCTCTTCAATGGCTCCCCATTGCTTCTAGGGAGCAAAGGTCAAAACCCTTACTATGGTTACAAGATTCTTCAGGTTCTAGTCCCCTCATTTCTCTGATCTCATACCAAATATATACCCCTCCCCATTCTCCACTTTCATTCTTTTTGTTGCTTAGTGGGCCACCAGAGCTCAGGTCAAATATCATCTCTTCAATCTGGAACAAATGCTACTATCTTCTAATCTCATAGCTCTCCATACTTGCCCTTTATTTCATTTATCTTTTCCTGCAATTTTACATTAAAGACAGATAAAGACAGATGAGTAGATAGATGCTAGATATAGATAGATAGAGAGAGAGAGAGAGAAGAGGGAAGGAGTATTGATGGCCTTACTACTCACCATTATGTAACATTATGCTTTGCTCACCAAGTATCTTTAGTCCTAGCACAATATGAAGCATAAAACAAAAAATAAGTAGATATTTGCTGAATGAATGTGTAAATAAATGAGATATAGAATAAGGCGTAAGCCAGGTGTGATGGTGCATGCACTTCAGCCTCTGAGGCAGGAGGATGGCAAGTTGAAATCCAGCCTGGGCAACTTAGCAACTTAGCAGGACCCTGTCTCAAAAAAAAAAAAAAAAAATTAAAAAGTGATGAGGATTTAGTTTGGTGCAAAGGCCTCAGGTTCAATCCCCAATACTCAGTCAACCAATCCATAACATTTAAAAAACACATATTAGGGAGTATTCCAAGAGCTGGGAACAGTTCAGTAGGGCTAAAGTGCAGAATATGTAGAGGAGTGTAGAACAAGAGTCAAAAGGGCTTGATGAGGGAATATCATAAAACCACCATTATTATGCGCCTGCTGTATTCCAGATCCTGTTCTAGGCACTGAGGCCCTGGGGATATAGTGGTGAATAAAACAGACAACACATTCTACCTTTATGGAGCCTACCTCCAAAGCTGCACCCCTCTGATGTGTCAGGGTACCCATAAAGAAATATTTCTCCAGGTATTTCTTCATTTATAGTGTTATTTTTCTAGATTGTGGCAAAAATTTAAATCACACACATCACCAGGTATAAGGGGCTTTGAATTAGCACCTTCTGAATGGGCTCTCAGCCACGAGGAGGACAAAATAAACACTTCAACACATCTGCCAAATAAATGTACTCCCCACTATTCTCATAAGAAATTTCTTATGGATTCCACTGAATTAACTAGAGGAAAAAGGCAGAAGGATTGAACTGCATACTATGCAATTGAAACACTATCAATTTCCCACAATAAATACTCTCTCCCCCTCAAATCCTTCATCCCTACCAACCACTTTATTCCTTTGCTTTCCCTCTTCACTGTCTTTCAAAATTTTTTCTTTCCTAAGAGATTCAACTTTCATTTTCAACTCACAAATTTGCCTAGCAGTGGGCCACATACCATTTTTTAGGAATATCCCAGGGGGACCTTGGTTTATGCTGCCATAAAAACACCAAACAAATGTAGTATAGGTCTTATGAAACCTTTGAACTGATCAGTGAACCACAACCCAAGATGATAATGACTGCATGGGCCCTTGTTCCTAATGAAAAGGATTTTGGCATTTGCCCAGACAGATAGGTGGAACACAGATTTTCAGCTGGGAAGTGAGGCCTGGGCAGATTCTCCAGTACACCTGAGATTTTGACTCATCTGCCAGGAACAATACAAATGCAGCTATGGATGTTTTTCTAGCATTAATTAAAGTTTTTCTATGGCCCAGTTGCAGAGAAGATGGTGGGATGAGTCATGGAGGGGGAGCAGCTGCAGCCTTACAGGCAGCTCTGAGCAACTTAGAGCTTCCTGGACCCAGGTGTCTTCCTGTAGGACACAGAGTCAGGCTGCCTCAGAAACAGGGCAACTTTAAGCCAAACTGGGGTGGGTGCTTCCCATAGAAAAAGAATGCGATGCCTTGGTGAAAGCTTAAAGTGCAATTGCTGTTAGGATCTTTTACAACTGATCTCTCAGAACTGATGCCTGCAACCAGGGTTCACGTTAAGTGCATGATGCTTTGCAATAAGGAAGTTCTGCCTCCTTCCTCTTGGACTAACTTCCTGTGGCCAGGACCAGAGGGTCCAATGAGTTGTCTATCATAGCCACAATAATAAAAAGAAATTCAGCTACCATGTATGAAGAGCTCACCAAAGCAATTACAACACAGGCAATCTTGATTCAAATCCACAATAATTTAGCAACATAGAAATTATTATCACTCTTTGACAGGTGCGGAAGCTGACACTTGTATCTATTTTCAAATAGACTTGCATTCCACTGAAACACCATGTAATGTCAAGCAGTTTACTTACTTAACCTGTCTGCTTCAGTGAGTTTTGTTGAATTAAGATACATGAAAGTCTTCCTCTGAAACAAGACACTCTTACCGTTAAGTCACCCACCTAATCTCAGGGTGACTCTTAGACCATTGTCTGGGGAGGAGCAGCAGCGTGGTTGGAGCCTTTCAGAATCCTGGGGACATGAGAGGCATCATCTGATTTCAAGCAGGAAAAAGATGTTAAGTTTAGACAACTACACAGGGTCTCACAGAAGCCACTGTGCCCATGCCTGGGTGGGGAGAATTCAACTCTGCATTAGATAAAACACCTACCCAGTCCTCAGGGGAGTATCCTGCAAGGAAAGCTGACCCCATCTCTCATTTGATTAAAAATCGCCACTGGTCTCCTTTTTACTCTAAACTTACCAGTGGCCAGTAATAAAAATTAAATACTGAAAACTTTAGTTGAGTAAAGGTGAGGGCAGAGTGAATCTATGGCCATAAATGGGAGTTAGTGTGAACTCTTTGTAGCTTGAAGGAAAAAAGACATTGAACTCAAAGAGCCTAGTTTCAAAAGAGCGATTTGGTCGGTCATATAAGGAAATTACAAAAAGCACGGGAAAGATCTGGCTTAGGGTATAACTGGAACCAGGAACAGAAATGCTACCAAGCCTTTCTAGGTCCCATTTCTGTTTTTCTTTACAGCTGCCTTCAGTTCCTTCATTCACATGGGAATTTACTCAGTGTCAACTCTTTACTTGTATCACTTTCACTGGAGTGAACAGCCAAGACAGGAAAGGTGAGTTCTCCTACTTTAGATTGAGTTGAAGAATTCCCAGAAACAAAGAGTTGGTTGCCCTCCCTGCAAAAGCACCCAAACAAAGATGGATACAAGTTCCTTTGATGTAAGAGTTCCAATGTAGCAGTAGTTTAAACAGGTAATGACTGTGTTTCTCTCATACACAGTAATAGCCCAGATGTAAGCAGCCCCAGGGCTGGTAAGGAGATTTTATTTGTCTAGTACTCGGGCTTCTTCCATGTTTTTCTCTGCTGTGCCTAGATACTGTTCCTACCTGCGTGGTTAACAATGTTTACCAGCACATCTTTCATCCTGCCAGCGGAAAAATGGAAATGTTGAGGAAAGGAAGCAATTCTTTAAAGGCACAACATGAATCATACACTTCAATGCCATCTATCTCCTTTTAGCCATAATTAGTTCCAGGGTCACTCAAAGCTGCAAAGGAAGTTGGGATATGTAGTCTTTAATGTGGGTAGCCATGAGCCACACTAATAATTACTGGCTCTAGTACTACTGTAGAGAGGAAAGTCATATATCTAGGATTGCTGGCATCTCTGTCACAGGCACCAAAGAACACATTTTCGGAAACAGAAACAAGAATCCTGCCTGGAAGTCAGGACCTATTCCACCTCTTCGTCACTCTTCTCTGCTTCTGTTGATACTTGCTTCATTATCCTCTTCCTGTCAGTTCTGAGCCTCTTCTCACTTAGGACTTGTGAGCTTATAGCCACCTCACTATTTCCAGGCTTACACATACAGTTAGTTAGTTAGTTAGTTAGTTAGTTAGTTAGTTAGTTAAAACCAGGCCAGCCTGATTCTAGCATAAGTGAACTTGAAATGAGCATTCCTCACTAAGTTAAGTGGACTCATGATTTAACTCTGGGCAAGAAAGAGGCCAATAAGAACATAATGAGGCCAGGGCATTAGCTTACAATGAGCAAGTGCAGTTATCTTAATAGGAGGAATGTTAAATTCCCACTCAGATGCAAAGAATGTGTATGTGGCAGGATATGCTTGGGAAATAAATGAATTCCTAAGGTCATATGATGAGATCACTTCCACTTTAAGTATCCTAAGGAAGAACTAGACACAGAAGTGCAGGAACTGCCCTACACAGGCATTAGTGACAAAAAGAATAACCTTTAGCTGAGGAACCTAAACCTGTTGAATCTGCAGACACCAGACACCAGGAGGTGGATATGAGAACTTTACAATTTTGGAGGACTGGGAGATGAATTCAAGAACAGGAGGAAAGATAGGCAGATGAGGTATGCTGGGGTGGGGGAAAGGATTCGAGGAAGAGTAAGGAGGATGGAGGAGAAAGAAGAGCATTAGGTAAAGAGGAAGCATCTATGTAGGACAAGCCCTGCACTGTACTTATGAGGATCAGAATAAGGTATAGTTTATCCCGACATTAGTATTTAAAACCTAAACTCTCAGTGTTTGAATAAGGTACTGCTCGCCTTAGTATTCAGCACATATAAACTCAGTTTGGGGTAGGAGTCACTCTGTTTCCAGGATATCAAGGGAAATAGCCCTTTCTTCTACTTGCAGACATCTAAATATTGCCACTTTGGACTGTAAAATGGTACAGAGAAACCATCCTCTGGGACATGCTGAGCAAAGATGCCATGACCTGCAGACCATAAGCCTGGAACCCAAAAGATAAGACACTCACCAGAGACCTACTGTGTTGGTTTTCAAGGGCTACCGTTGGCCACCCAAACTGTGATTCTTTGTTAGAAATCCAAGAGCAAAGGGTTAGCAGAGTTGGGTTTTCACTGAGCCCCTCCTCTCATCCCATAGGTGGTCTCCCAGCTGTGTCTTCACAGGGTCTTCCTTCTGCATGTGTCTGTGTCTCAGTTTCTTTTCTTATAAGTTCACTGTTCAGACCCAGCCTAAGGTCTTATACATTTTAATTACTGCTTTAAAGACCTAAGCTTTCAATAATTTTCTGAGGTTATGAGTGAGCAGTGAGACTTCAACATTGAAATTTGGACACACACAATTCGGCCCATGACTCCCACAGTGAGGAACCAAAATAGGGTTTCGTATACCAGATATCAGCTTCAAGGAGAGACCGACTCAACTCACCTCCAATTACAAATTTTAGAGGAATAGATTAGTTGATTCAGTTTATGTTGGTTCAGTTAGGGTCAGATATTCATCCCTAGTCCTCTCAACTCTGCCCAATGGATGTGAACTCATCCAGAAGTAGTTTGGAGCCAAAACTTCCCCTGTGGGTGATGGTGGCAAGCGACTGGACTGTGGTCCTTTTAAAGGGCTGAGTATTCAGTATGCTCATCACCTATTTATTCCAGAGGCAGCTGTATCAGAATTTCTATGGATAGAAATCAGTAATCTGTATTTTTAAGAACTCCTCTGGTAATCTGTCGTCTAAATAGTTCAATTTAGGACCACTGAGAGATACTAATTGAAGGGTTGACAAATTACTTGGTCAACCTCCTCAGGAATATGTGCATCTTGACTAAAGACAGTTTGTTACAACTCAGGAGAACTGGATATTCCAATGTCAGAACAGTGCTAGGAGAGAAGAGCTTTCGAGTTTCATAACCAAATTAGTTTCATTAAACCAAATAAGGTGAGCCTTGCCCATTTCACCTAAATATAGTTAACTATTATTCCTAGAAGTTTTTGCAACTTTCTTCTGCATTTAAACAAGACTTGAGAATACTTTTAGTAACTATAATGTTGCAGAGTTGGCGGCCAGAATATAGGCCAGCAGCACAGGGCCTGCCTGGCAAGCACAAGATCCTGAATTTGATTCCTAGTACCCAAAACAAAACAAAACAAAAGTTGTACAGTTGGATCTCAGTAACTGAAATCAGACACTCATCAAAGAAAAGAAATAACATCTGGCCTCATAATGCTGACCTCCTTGCAGAGGTGACTTGCAAACACCAAACATGCATAATTGCTGTTGGGGAAAGGCACATGGTGGAGGGAGAATCAAAGTGCATCTCCGTTCATCCCACAGCATCAGAACATCATTCTGAGGAAGTGACACCTTAGCTGAGATCTGAGGATGAGTTAGGGAAGCACAGGACAGAGAAGGTTCAGGTGGGGGGCCCACAGGTGCAAATGCCTAGAGCCTGAGCTGAACTAAGTTGTGCTCATATAGCTGAGGCACACAAAAAAATTTACTGATTCTGGAAGCGAAGCTTCAGCACCACTGCCAGGAGCCTGGGAAGGACAGGGAGACCTAGCATGGCATGTCCTGGGGATTGAATTGTGACTATTTAGTTGTCATAATAGAGCAGTCACCACATGGGAAAAAATGATAAACAGCAAATCTAGCAAGGCTGGGATGAGCTGGCAGCCCCAGATTCCTTCTAGAGGAAAATCCAAAGATGCAAAAGCATTCAGTTGTTTGTTGAAGGAGTCTGAACTTAACTCCCATGACCACAAATCTTTCTACCTGTAAGTGCCTTGGACAGATTGTGTCCTTACACCAGGCACAGTGGGAACATGGCTAACCATCCATCAGCATTACCTGCTTCCTTCCCATCTTCATTGTCATCCTTGCGTCCAAGTCAGGCAATAGGGGATGCCAGAGAGATACTTGTAGAATGCTAATGCATAAACACACATGGTCACACAATCTGCACACATGCACACATGCACATGCTTAGTACAATTGTCATGCTATGATCGTTCCTCCCACTGAATTCCACCCTGAGCTCAGTGCTCCTGTCTTTGACTTGACCATCCACACTCATCCCTTCCTCCTCCGCCACTCCTCACCATGTCCCAGCAGTATTTGAAGCTTCATTCCAGCAAGGCTGCCTTAAAGCTGCAATGAAAGGCATCTTTATCTTTGACCTGCAAATGCTTTATAATAAAAACATCAGGAGGTTTGCTTTGAACATGGGCTCTACTTTTCCTTGGTGGTATGACCTTGAAAAAGCAGTGTAATCTCCCTGATTCTCAGCATCTCATCCATGAAAAAAAGAACAACAGTTTCTATATCAATACTACAGTAGAGATGAGACAGAAAATCCATGTAACAGATTCACTGTAACATTTGACATAGAGAAAATTTGACTAATTTAACTTCTCCTTTCCTTTCTTCTCATCCAAAACAAGTAGTCTCCTTGGTTACTAGTCTGAAATTAAACAATTATGATCTTCATTGTTCTTTTTTTAGCAATCAGATAAATTGCACTCATTTATATCTTTATTTTTATTGTTATTGTTTGGCCTTTTTACAAGCTCTAAGATCAAGGTAGCACTAATAATAGCACATATTTGATTTCTGCCATGTTTCTTCACTGAGATATGATGCTTTTATGAAGTTGGTTGTTTGGGAGTTTGTTCATTCTGCATCCTGTCTTGCTAACCCTACTAAAAACTTATCTTTAAATTATCACAGTGGCAATGATAGATGAAATGTAAGCCTATTATAGTTTGTATCTAGATGTCCCACCAAAGCCTCATATGGTCATAGGTGGGGCTTTTCCAAGGTGGTTGTTCTCCTAGGATCAAGGATGTGATGCTGGGCTTGATTCACAGTATGATGTTAGGATTAAGGTTGCTCCATTCTAGGTATGGGTGCTACTCACTCTGAGAGCAGGTGGCCTAGATAGGATATAAGGGACTAAAAGAGGGTCCTTGTTTTTTGCTTGCTGTTTGCTGCCTTTTTCCTGACATGTACTGTGTCCACGATGATCTAGTGTCATGCCATCCTGCCTTGAAGCCCACCAACTATGAACTGAAACCTCCACAAACTGTAAACCAAACAAACCTTTTATCCTTTAACTTTGGGTGCCAATTATTTTGTCTCAGCAATAAGAAAAGTAACTAACACAAAGCCCAAAGAGCTCAGGTGAGTTATTTATATCACTCAATGGAACCTTGTCTGTAGCCCATTGTCCTAATAGCTCTCCCCTAAAAGGAAGAGACTGGTTTGCAAAATAATGTGCTCTCTGCAGAATCTACCTAACACCAGTGCCTGGATGACCACCCACACTGAGAAACACTGGATAAAGCCCCATGAAGCCACCAAGAAGAATTCTGAGAGGACAAGGGGCAGGATCAAAGATTATTTCCAACCAGGATAGATTTTTAAAAGTTTTTAAAATAAAAATGTTCTTAAACATGCATAACAACCATTTACATATACAAATTTAGCTTTTTTCATAAGCTAAGGGGACAAAAGCATCACAGTGCCTTATTTTGTCCAGACCAAACTTTAATCCCAATTTCATTCCTTCACCCAGACAGGAAATTCAATCCTAGTCATGATGAAAGCTTTTTTTTTTTTTTAAATAAGAGTTTTTTTGGTCTCTATCAAGGATTAAGAAAGAGACTCAAAGTTCTGAAAAAAAGCAGACTATTCTGGGCGGTCCCAAGTCACTTAATCTCCTAGGGTCAGGCAGCTCTGCTGTGGATGGTCTCGCCTGGGTGTGAGAGACCAGATTATTCTGGGATGATGCTAGGTGAACTAGGACTGTGCACTCTCAGCTTTTCATACCTAAGGACTTGTAAGAAGCTGCCATGGATTTTAACTTCTTGAGAAACCTTCCCACCTCCCTAGGCTTTGGAGTCACTCTTATCTTCTCTCTGGTCCTCTGATTTCTATCCCAGCTCCCAAAAGATCTGGCCCACTCTCAATTTTTCAAGACCCTTGGAGCACCATCAGCTCAGTCAGCTTGAGTTTTTTCACACGTGAAGCCAGGAAGGAGGTTCATTTCCAAGCAAAGACACACAAGGACAAGCTGCCACTTTGAAGACATCTTATTTTGGCTAGTCTAGGATGTACATTTTCCCCATCTTTTAGCATTCCCAATATTATGGAGCAGCTCAGTACTGTATTTAAGGTGTCTTACACTGGCTACTAGATAATGAGAGTTAAAACATAGTTATTTCCTGTGTATGTTCAAATTTGGCTGTTGCTCCTTGTGCCAGAACTGGTCACCTGAGGCTCTTTGATGTTTCAGTTAACAAATAATTGAGGAACATTTGAAGAATGAGATAGGAGTCTTGGCCCTTACCTGAAAATAACTCAGTCAGTTGGAGAAAACATCAAGATCAAAACTTGCAGAATGAGTGTCAGAGGCTTGAAAGAAAATCCCAGAGACAACCGTGGATCACCTTTCTGAGAAAAGCCACGCTGTCAGCACGCTGCGTGGGACAGAGGTTGATGCTGTGTGAAGAATGCAAATAACAAATGACCGCAGAGAACTCCGATTTCAAAATAATCCACAACAGTCACGCATGAGGACCCTGAGCAATTTTGCTTAAGTTTTTCTAATACATATTCATAGTGACCATATTCTAATCTATGTCTCAAGAAGCCTATGAGGTTTTTTCATAGATGTAAAATTAACATTCTAATTGAGAAACATTGTGTCATAACTTGATAAGGATTTTGCTTTGTTTTTTTCTTAATCTAATATGAATAACAGTGCTTTTTTGGTTGTTTTTGATACTACTGAGGCTTAAGCCCAGGGCCTTCACATTGAGCTACATCTTTAGCCATTTTGGAATTATTTTTAAATTTTGAGATGGTCTCACTATGTTGCTATGATGCCCACCTGCATCATACATATTAAATGCAATAGAATAAAGTTTGAATGAAGACTTAAGTAGATGAGCCAGCTATATACATCCAGCCAGAATCCAGCTGAGAGGTTGGAAAAGGTTTTTCCCTGAGAAAACGGCAGTGCCATGGAAGGATGAATTCCAGCCTCTGTCTGTGGTGTCAAGTTTCTGGATTCAGACCCTGAGCCCCTGAGCCCCCTGAGTTTTGCCAAATAGAGAGAAAACAAAATTCCAAACTCAGCAAGGAACACAGCAGAGGAAGAACCTGTCCTCAGTGGCCTGAGACCCTGACTTGACATGCAGCAGAGTAGCTCTCAAGTTAATTATCCTTTCTGAACTCGACTAGACAGTTCAGGCCTGCCCTGATCATACAACTGAAATGAGATGCTGCTTTTGGATACTTGGGAGATTGGCTCTGCTGACTTCCCAAAACATGCTGCCTGACTCCCCAAACCTGAGGCGGCAGCAGGGCCACACACTTCGCAGGGATCCAGCAGACCTGCCTGCACATACCCACACCCATGGTACTGATCAGGTGGGCGGACAGGCTGCCTAATCTTGCAACTCATTCCCTCCCTTCCCATTTCCTCCCTCCCTCTTTTTCTTCTTCATTCCTTCCCTCCTTTCCTCTTTCCTTCCTTCCTTCCTTCTTTCCTTCCTTCCTTCCTTCCTTCCTTCCTTCCTTCCTTCCTTCCTTCCTTCCATTTTTCCCTTCTTTCCCCCTCTTCCTTCATCACTGACAGAACACCCTGTATCATACACTGTGTTAAACATGTTACAAAATTAATTCATTTAATCCTCAGAAAAACCTAGAAAGTAAATACTACTGTTTTTAATATCCTCATTTGCAGACTAGAAACTGAAGCATAAGAAATGTAAGCAACTCACCTGTATTCACACAGGCAGTGACTGATAAAGGCTTTGGAGGCATAAAAATAATAACCACCTTCTGGATTCTTGTGATGTTTAAAGGATATGAATAAAGTCCCTGAACACACAGTAAGGCCTTAATAAATGACAATCATCAATTTGTTTCGATCAATTCTTAGTCTTTTAATTTTCACAAAGAGTAACAGTAAATTCCACTTGTATAAATTTAGAAATGTACTTACCAGGATAGTCTTATAACAGCTTATCTTTTTTGATGAAAATGTTAATATATTGTACTTAATGTGTCCCAGGTACTATTCTATGTGCCTTATATATTCAGTCCTAAGCTTACATAGTCTTGTAACTCCTTGAGGTAAGTACTGGTATTAATAATCTCCATAATACAAGCCCACAGAGGTCAAATAATATTCTCAAAGCCTCACAGTCATGAAGTAGTAGATTGTAAACCAGAGATTCTGATTTTCAACTTTAGGCTCTGAACCTTCACTGTATGGAGTCCACAAATGAAACAATTAAATTAAATGAAACAATTAAAGCTCCTAATTAAACAATTAAAGCTGTGATAGAGGATAAAGCCTGTAAGTCACAGAGCAGGAACTCAAACCTAGGCCTGTCTGCCTCCAGTGCCCAGGTAGATAATGTCCTTGACCCTCCTGTTTTGTGTTCCTAGTGGCCTAATGAAAATAGCTTTGAATGCATGGTCAGAAGACACAGGTTCCAGTGCTGACAACACAAACATCCATCAATGGCTACGTGACGTGCAGCAATCATTTTGTTTCCATAGTTCTTCTGAAAAATTAGTGGGGCACAGATTTGTCTTATTTTTTATATCCTATAATTCTAGACAACTATTTTCCAATTCTGAACTGTCTACAGCAATGCTATTGGAAGAAAAGTAATGTAACATGTTTCTTATGATTCATTATCAACTTTGCATATATACGCTGCGCAAGGAGAGATCTGGAAAATGCTTCTTTTTATCTGGGAAAGTCCTATATGCCCCAAGCGCTACAGTTCAATGCATAGCAGTCAGAAACACAGCCAATCTTCTGGAGCTGCTCCAGTGCTCAATCCCTTGCCTTCACCTGGATAAGAATGGTTTTTATCGTGCTCTGAGTTCCTGCAGTACTCACTTTGGTGCTTCTATAATAGTAATTAGCACATCCATTGACATTAGGTATGTGTGAGTGTGTGTGTGTGTAGCCTTCAGTCCATATTTCATTCATCTTTACACACTTGGCAAATTGTATTAGGTTGATCTATGTAAGTATCAATACAGAACCAAGTTTGACATACACAAATGAAAATTTCATAAGTTTCAACCTACTAGATGTTTATTAAATAGAAATTATTTGCTGTTGTAGAACATATGAGTTCATAGAAAACTTCATGTTCCACCAAAAGAGTCATCCAGAGGTTTCTATAAATGGTAACACAGTAAATATTCCAGATTTTATGGACCACAGAGTCTCTGGTTCAACTGTTTAACTTAGCCATTGTCACATTACAGTAGTGAATGAGTATGGCTGTGTTCCAATAAAACTCTTTATAAAAACAGACCAGACTCAAGAAGAAATGGAAAATCTACAGACTTATAACAAGTAAAGGGATTGAATTAGCGGTTGAAAGCTTCCTACAAAGGAAAGTTCCAGATTACATGCCTAAGAACTAACACCATTTTTCCGCAATCATTTCCAGAAAATAGAAGAGGAAGACAAAATTCTGAATTCATCATATGAAGCAGCCATTATTCGATTACCAATAATGGGCAAAAACAACCCAAAGGAAAACCCAAAAAAGCAGTATCTCTTAGGATTATATGTTTAAAATTCCTCAAAAAATATGAGTCAGTTGAATCCACAGTACATAGAAGGGACTGCATCATGACCAAGTGGGGCTTACCCAGAAATGCAAGTTTGGCTTGCATATGAATCTCAAATAATTTAATATACCACATTCTCAGAAAAAAAGAATAGAGACACATGATTAACTGAAAAGACCACTGAAAAAGCATTTAACAAAATTTAACACCTCTTTGTTATAAAAAAATTCAAACTAGGAATGGAAGGAAATTTCCTCAATTTCATACTTAATTGTGAAAATTTCATACTTAATGGTATGATACTAACTTCATATGTTCTAATGAAAGACTGAATATTTCCTGCTAAAGATCACAAACAAGAAATAGGTACTTCTATTCAGCATTATACTGGGGGCTCTAGCCAGAGTAAGTAAGTAAGAAATCTGAAATAAAAGGATCTATGCAGGAAGAAGTAAAACTATCTTTGTTGACAGAAGACATGACACAGAAATTACTAAGAAAACTTCTAAAAATTATTACAACAAATAAACAAGTTCAGCAACATTGCAGATTAGAAAGTCAATATATAAAAGCCTATTGTATTGCTATATAGTAGCAAAAAATAACCTGAAAATGAAATTTAAAAAGATTCCATTTACAATCGCATCAATTAAGTATTTGGGAATAAATTTAACAAAAGAAATGGAAAATCATAAAATATTTTTGAAAGAAATTAAAGAAGATCTAATTAAATGGAAATTCATCCCATGTCCTTCTGCCAGAAGACTTGAAGTTGTGCAAATGGCAATACTTCTCAAGCTGATTTACAATAGTCTAGCAGACAATGTGGATGCCAAGGAGATGAATAGAAGCTGAAGTTTTAGAGAGAAAAAGTTTCAGATGGACTGAAAAGAAAACAACTTCCCTAGTCATACTCTGCAAAAGTTAATGAACAATTTTGGGATTATAAATTAATATTCATAATCACTATTATATATAATCTTATAGTAATGCAACAATAAAATTTTTATGGTTCTCATTCCATAATTTGGACACAGACTTTTCAACCAACATTTTCTATCATATTTATAAAACACAGAGTTGATCTTTTTGGGATGTGATCCTAGATAGACAATAGAATTGAGTTGTCTCTCTCTGACAACTACTATCACTACGTTGTTACAAAAGTAAGTGCCTAGATCCATTTTTAAAATAGTTCGTTAGCTGAGGTGTTTTTTTTTTCTTTTAAAGGTGCCAAAAGTTTATTTGAAAAATGGGGGGGTGAAGGGGTATGGGAGAAACTGGTTCTGCAGAGTAAGAATGGGCTGAAAAAGAGAGAAAAGAACAAAAATGAAAGTACAACCTGGGTCCAGGAGACTCTGAGTGGGCTAATATAAGAGAGTCACTATAGCCACCTTAGTTGAATTCTAAACAGGAACACAATCCATTGCCAATGTAGAAGTGATCAAGTGGGTAATGGTTAACATTAGCATAGTGCTAAGGTCATCTAGCTGGAAGAACCTATGTATGTCTTCTCATTCATTCAGCAAGTATTTATTGGATGACAACTTCGTCAGGCACTGGAGATATGGCAAAGGGTAAGCCCCAACTCTTCTTCAACCCCAGAATTTGTAATTAAGCTTAGATATCATCTAATTCATCACCTTAAATGAGGAATGACTTACACTACAAGGGACACTTGACTCTGTCTAGGGAAATTGTCAGTCACAATTAGGGTACTACTACTGGCAGCTGCTAGGTAGAAGTTGGAGATGCTTCTAAACACTCTTCAGCACATTTCAGGACAGCACCTAACAACAATTACAAGAGCTATAATGCCAGTAGTGCCCTATTGAGAAACCTAATGGTTCTTAATTTCCCATACTCAAGATCATCAAACACCAAGACATCTTGGTCCCATTCTACATTCAGTGGATTTACAGTTCCCCTTTGGAACTGATGTCGAAGGAATATTTTGACATGTTCTGCACTCTTGAAAAACAGTAAGTTCTACAGGGCACCTGATGAAAAGTTGCTTTAGCCAGCATTGAAAAAGCAAATATGTCCAACCTGCATGTTTGCTTCAAGATATGGGCACTAGACTGGAGTGACATATCTGTCCTATTATGATTGTGTAAGATTTCTAGACTTTAAAGATAAGGACATCATGAAGAAAAGCATGGCCTCAGAAGGTTCATTTCTGCATTCTTTTCCTTTCTTCTTCACTCACAAATTTAGCAAAAGCACATGGAGTCCCCACTCTGTGCTAAGTACTAGGCTACAACCTGAAAATATTATAAATAATACATATGTGTACCTACCTCTGAGAGCTCAGGGTAAGTTAGACATACCTGGTCCTATGAAGCATTGCAATATATGGAGATGGAAGTATTGCTGGAAGTAAACATAGGATGGAATGGGAACCATCCCCATCAGGCCTGTTAGTTGCAAGCAACAGAAACCAACTTTGGTTTATTTGAGTAGAAAATAAACTTACTGGGAAAATGCCAGAGAGCTTATAGGGACATCAGAAAGTCTGAAGTGAAAGGTTTGGAAAACAAAGGCTCAGCAGCAGCTAGTACCTATCATATTGAGGACTCTGTAGCCACAGTTGGTGACCTTGACTGTTACAGTTGAACAGCTCCACTCCAGTTATGGACATGGACTTCTGGACTTCTGCTTGCATGCTCAAGAAATGACACACTGCCGCCACAGCTGTGCCAGAGTGGCTTCTTCATTGTCCCAACTTCTGTTTCTCTCCAGATCCCAGGTCTTTGGATTCAGGTACCCTGTATCACCCATCCTTAGTGCAGCTGCTAGACATGCTGGGAAAGTGAGCATGCAGATTCAGTTCTACAGTAGAGGTAGAGTGCATCTCCCAAATCAAAGCTCTTTCACAAAGAGTTTTGATTCTGGGATTTGCACAAATGTCACATTTTCCATGTGACCACCTATTTAAAACTCTGATTCTCCTTTTTACCTTCCATGAGGTGCTTATTACCAGGGGTTCTTGTACCATAAAGTCTACTTACATGCTTGATTATGCCTCCTTTCTCAAATGTAAACTACACAAAGAAAAAAAGCATGTATGATTTATTCACAGCTATGCCCCTGGAAAACAGAGGTTCCTCAGCAAATATTCTCACACAAATGAGGAAATGGAGGAATTCATCAAATACTATGAGATAAAATATCCTGAGAATCTAAACTTTCAACAAAGTTTCTCTGCAAAGAATCTATGGGAAAGCCACTATATGTGCCCCTGCCCCTAAGACCTCAGAGTAGACTAGACACACGTGGGCACATGGGGCATTACCATACATTGAGATGGATTGTAAATCCATTGGAAATTGAAGAAGTCTGTAAGATAACCTGCTCTGAAGGGAATCAGAGACTGCTGCCTAGAGTAAATGATTCAATAGTTAAGTCTCCAGAAAAAATAATGCCAGGATTGGATGAGTAAGATTTAAGTAATTAGGTGAAAGTCCAAGAATATGTTGTTTTAATGTACATGGTTCTCCCAAAAGATGCTCCTATGTCTTCTTTTGCATGGAGGAGGCACAGGTCTGGAGCAGTGCAGCTTCACAATTGACCAACAAAGGTCAAGATTCAGAAATCCTATCACTTTTGGCAACATACATAAGCTTGGATGTTATCATATGAAATAAAGAAGGCTAAACAGAAACAGACAAATATAGCATGTTATCTCTGTACTCCTATGTAGAAGTTAAAAGAGCAGATTTCATAGCAAAGAAGAGAATAGTAGTTATTAGAGGCTTGGAAAAGTATAGGGTATGGTGGGGGATAAGAGAGGTTGATTAAGGGTACAAAAATGTATTAAATAGGAGAAATAAGTTCTCATGCTCTAAAGCACAGAAGGGTGACTATACATTAACAATAATTTATTATATATTTCAAAATAGCTGAAAGAGATGTGGGCTGTTCCCAACAGAAAGAAATAATACATATCTAAACCAATAAATAGGTTAATAATCCTGACTAGATCATTATACGTTGTATAAATGTATCAAAATGTTATGCCATACCCCATAATTATGTTTAAATATTACATGTCTATGTTTTCTTTTAAGGTCAGGATTCAGATCTTGGGAGTAGAATCTGATCTATAGTGTATAAGAGTTACGCTGGTAAGTCCCTCATAAACTAGAATGGTAGAGTCCAAGGAAAACACTTGGAGTCTTTAAAAAAAGAAAGAAAAAGGTGTTACTCTGAATTTTATTTTGGAGAAAGGCAATCAGAACAGTGAGAGAATAAATAATGATCAGTCCAATAAAGCAAATGAGTTTTTCGTTGGTTTAAAAGTACTTGTGTTATTACCTGGATAGCTTTTTGTTTAAGTGATTATGCTGCCGTAGACTTTTTTTTTTAATTCATCAAAATTCATAGGACATGGAGGGTCAGAAAAAAGGGAGTAGGTGGCAGGGTTATTACTTGGAGTTCAATTCAATAAATATAATTTATTTTTCTATAGAGTCCTTTATAAGAAATATTGCCAGCGGCTTTACGGTCCAACAAGACCGAGTTTGAATGACTTAAATTATTTGCTTTCAGACCAAATGGACTTTTATGAACATTTTGACTTCCCCCTGTACTAAATGAAGTGATATACAGCTATTCTCAAGCTATTCTCAACGTAATTTCTGTCACCGACATTATCTTCCCTGCTTCAGCTTTTTCACAGAGCTCCAGAATGACATAAAGTGGTAATTGCTGCAGGATTCTCCTCACAAGGAGAAAGCTTTTTGCTCCTTTCATTTGGGTCTTTTGCAAGGTTCTGGGATGGTGCTTTGGAAAAGAAGGGAGCTGATGAGGACAAGACCCTTGTGATGGTGCCTTGAATTCCCTTCTCTACTAAATTCTAGACCCTGAGCATGCAAATGTGACCCATATACAGCCTTGTCACTTTGTGCCTTACCTCATCTCCTTATGACACTCAAATAAATAGTAATGGAGAGGCAATTTACATCCCTGCTGCAATTTCTGCTGAAAATGACAAAGGAGAAAAACCTGCATCTTACACAAGAAAGCTCAAAACTTTTTTTTTTCCAGTCTGCCTATCTTTCCCCTTTCCCTGCTCCCTAAATCTCCCCATAAGTCAAGCTGTCACAGTCTTTCTGTTCTTCTCTTCCCTCCCTGCTCTGTATCCTTCCATTTTTCTTTCTCTCTCATCACCTGGAGTCCATACAAGAAAAGAATGTGAGCAAATAGGTCAGGAGCAGAAAAAAATTGCAAAGGTTTATAACTTAATATGTTTTCTTCTTTCCAGTAAAGCACATTCTGAGCACAGTTGTGCTTTGGTTATGCCTACAGTGTAAAATACTATATTATCCCCAGAACTTCCTGTCTGTTTACAAATAAGCCTTAGAATTGGAGCAAAAAAAAAAGAGAGAAAGGAAAAGAAAAGAACTTTATATAATTTAACATGAGCAAAGAAGATTTAATTACCTCAAATGAGATCCAGGAACACCTTCTTCTGTGAGACTGGAGAAAATCCTAGAAGAAACGGATTTGATTTTCCCTAATTCCTGTAACCAGTAACTAGTTCTTTAAAATAAACCCAGGAGCCAAGCTGACATTTTAAAAGCTTGAGGTAAAATTCATATAGATAAAATTTATCATCTTAACCACTTTTTAGTGCACAGTTTGGTGGCATTAAGTACATTCACATTGTTATGTTACCATTTTCAGCATCTATTTTCAAAATTTTTGCACCATCTTAGATTGAAACTCTGTCTTTATTAAACAACTCCTCACTTTCCTCTCCCCCAGGTCCTGGGAACCACCATCCTGCTCTCTTATGACTACTCTAGACAACTTGTGTCAGTAGAATCATGCAGTCTTTGTTGTTCTGCAGAGTTGACATATTTCAGATAGCATAATGTCCTCCAAAATCATCCATGTTGTAGCAGGTGTCAGAATTTCTCTCCTATATAATGTGCAATAGTATTCCATTGTGCATAAGTGCACTACAACATGTTGTTTACCCATTCATCAGCCCAATAGAGCTCCAGATTGCTTCCACCTTTTGCCTATTGAAAATAATGCCACAATGAGCATAAATGTATACAAGTCACCATTTTTGCCCAACACAAAAATCTGGAGTCCATTTTGTTTTCCTTGGTTTTTTTATTAGTCACAAAAAAAGCAGCTATAGGCGTTTAGCATTCCAACCCTTTGCTCATCATTGAAGTAGATGTTTGTGGAGACTCAGCAGCTCTTTCCCTTGTTTTCTAAGAATCCTCTTCTCATCACGAGGGTGGTAAGGTACAGATTTTCCCACTATAAGCAGTTCTGCTTCTTTGAGACAGTGGAGTGGATGAGGAATAATCCTGGCCAAGAGAAGCTAAGTCATTGACTGACATGAGCAAACAAAATCTTCCCCTACAAATCTGGAATTCGCACTTGATGGGAAATTGGGTTGGTTATCTTTAAACACTAGACTTGTACAACATAGAAATGCAGGGCCAGGGGCCAGGCTTGGGTTAATCACTCTGCTGTCCAAGGAGAAGAATGGAGAAAGGAGCATCTCTGAGAAAGAAAGTTAGCTCTTATTACAGAAAAACAGGAGACAATTTTTGACCTGAGCAAAGGAGTGAGGACTATAGCCCCAAAGAAAGAGATACTGAAACAAAAAGCATCCAATGCCACTCAGTTTCTGGCCCCTGAAAAGACATGTTTCCTTTTCCTGAGTCCCATGAGATGCCCATGAATCTTTCCAAAGTTGTTCCTCATTTGCTTAAGCTATTTTGAGTGACTCTTCTTGTCTGAAACCCAGTGTGTCAAGATAATCTATGGAGATATTAATTTCTGTCTAGTTCCTCCGCTAGAGGAGAGAAAGACAAAATGGGAATTTTCTTCCCTTCATCTCCTAGATGATGAGACACATTTTCAGTTTTCTATTATTGTTGTAAAATTTCATCTTCCAATATAGTAGCCACTAGAGCCACATGTGGCTATCAAGTGCTTGATATGTGAATCCTACAAAGATAATGTGCTCTGGGTGTTAAATACACATCAGCTTTCAATGACTTATACCAAAGTAGGTGGAAAATAACACTAATAATGTTACATTAATTGCATATTAGAAGGTAATATTTTGAATATATTGAGTTAAACAAAAATATATTAATACAAATTGCTTCTACTTTGTTTTATTGTAGCTACTAGAAAGCTTTAAATTATATATATGACTCAAGTTATATTTTTCTGCAACAATGCCAACTGAAGGTCTAAGCCAATTTTGGGAAAGCAGTGGCGGTTGGTGAAATCTTTGGATTACAAAAGTCCTTCTTAACAAAGCCCCTAGCACAGTCTGCAGTTGGCAGGTAAGACTGACCCTGGCCTTTGGAAGCATGATTCAGTGGTTGTTCCCATTACTTCTGCTCACACTCATTGACCAAATCCTTGCCACCTGGGCACTCTTCACTGCAAGAGAAGTCAGAGATCCACGTTTGTTCTGAGAAGCCATGAACCTAGAAAAAGTCTACTATCATAAAAAAATAGAATAATGAATTGTGAACAATGAGCAATGTCTTTTTCACACTGATTAATGTAGCTGCTCAAGTATCCCATATCACACATAAGTGAGTTCAAATGGTGACATACACTTTTATATCAATCCATGCATGTGGTACCCACACTCATATATATTCAAGTATATGCATTCAGATGTTCAAACATACATACACCCCAATTCTAAGCACACTTGCACATACATTCATACAGTGTCTCATAGGTATACAAACCATACCTAGCTGTGTCATGACATAAACATGCGTACACATACAGGATGGGGGAGACACAGACAGAGAGAGGTCATGCAAAAGCTATCATTAAATTCTTAAGTATGGTGAATGTCATATCTCAGTCCTCATGTGTTCCTGCTCATTGAAGATGCCCTTTGTTCTGAATTAAGGATGAATTTTCCTATATTCAGAAAGAAGAAGAATACCAAGGGTGTATAATATAACCTAATGTAAAAAAATGAGCTGCCATGGAAATGCTTACAGAGAGGTCTACATCTGTAACCACTAGAGCAGCAGACACCTCGCCTCTATAGCAGAAGTATGACAATTGCAGGTATCCAGTTGCTCCGTACCCAAGTGGACATGTTGTGCACTAGCACCAGGATTAAGAAGACCTCTAAGATCTAACTACTATGGGAATGGGGGCAGAATCAGGAACCAACCAATTTTGGGTACATTGTGAAGTACCCAAAATGGCCCCTGCATGCTGCTGTGGCCATATGGGAAGTACTCAGTTAATAAATGTTGGGTGGATGGATGAATGCATGCATCTTGCATTCACACATGATGGTTGCATGAGTAGATAGCATAGAATATTCTATATCACACCTCACTTCACTCCTGTCACTCAAAACCCTGGCATGGCATCTAGTACATGGTAAATCCATGATCAAACAATAGTTGGCCAACTGGCTACCTGATGAGATAGATGGCTAAATGTTTTCCAACTTTTCCCATTCTTCTTGGAAAGTGGTAATTTTCCCAAGAAACAGTTTGGGTTATCTAAAGCAAAGCATACAGGAGGAGAGGAACTAGTATTTATTGGCATTTATTGTACTATGGGCTGATCAGTTGCGTAGATGTTACATTTAACTCTCAAAAAAAACCCTTCTCATTTTTCAGTTTGTGATGGTGAATTTTATTTTTTTTAATTTTAAAGAAAATAAAACTTAACAAAATAAACTAGAATAAAGCCAATCAAAACAAAACAGTGGTACAGAACTTCAAAACAGGATAATAGGAGATCAACAATGGCTACCAAAATATATCTTGTTATTTTCACAATAGTTGTCCATACCATCAAAGTTAAATCAAATAAAACAAAACAGAATAAAACCAATCAAAAAAGAACATTAAATAAAACAAACAATAAATCAGAACAAAGCTAAACAGTGAAAACTATATTGGATTTCAAAAATAAGACAGAAGGAAATCCTCATATTTGCTATATACTGTTATCCTCCTAATAGATGCCCAGACTACTGGCCTTAGGCCTGCGAAGTCAAACAGAATAAGCCTTTAGTTATTTTTGTACCTCAGTTGCTATCAACTCAGCCTATCCTCCAAACCAGTCAGTTGCTTACAGGAGCACGGTGGGGGACTTCTTGATTCTCAGCCTGTGCGCCGGTAGGCTCATGGAAAGGGCGAACTGCATGGTTTGTGCAGCTTATGGGAAGGGCAAATTGGCTACTTGTTATACTCCTTCCAGAAGCAGCATGGCTTCTACTGACACATGGGAAGAGCAAACTGGCTTCTTGCTGTATTCATCCTCCATCACCCAGCATGGCTTCTGCCTAATAATGAATTTTATTAGTCAATTTGACTGGAATAGGGGTTCCTAGGGAGTTGGTAAGCATTAACGCTGGATATACCAATAAAGGTGCTTCAAGAAGAGAAGAACATTTGAATTGGTATATGAACCCAGGTGACCTCCCCAGTAAGCTTAAGGAAGAGAAAGGACAAATTGACACTCTTTCCTTTTGAGTTGTAATATCCAACTTCTCCTGCCCATAGACATCAGAGGTTCTAGTTCATGGGTTTTTAAACACATTTTTCTTCTTTGATTCTTGCGCCTTGGGGCTAAGACTGGAACTACAGCTCTGACTCTCCTGGATCTCCAGTTTGCAGATGATAGACTGAGAGAATTCTTAGCCTCTATAATCATTGATCCCACATAAAACAATCTCTCTATATCTATGTGTGTCTTATGGTTTCTGCTTCTATGGAGAACTCTGTAATACACAGTTGAAGAAATTGAGGTAAAAAGGATTACTTGGTTTGCTCAAGGTCACATTCTCAAGCTAATCAATGGAGAATAGGGATTTGAAACAGAGCTATCAGACTCCTGCTTGCCATCCGTCCACACTGAAGAGTGCCTTCCCCAGCTGCAGGGGCTGTAAAGCCCAGTTCGTGGAACAGATAAGAGAGAAGCAGCTCTGACTGTCTTGACTGTGGCCCCCTCCCAAGTGTCTGCTATCCCCAGGGCTATCTGAGATGGGGATAGATGTATGAAGTAAGATGGTATAACCACCGGGGCTTTTTTGGTACCTTTTTATTTATGATTAAAAAGACATAGAAAAGAAAAACAAAAAGCAATACAGACAAACAAACAACAAGAAACCAAATACAATAACAGTATAGGTTTACAAAACAAGATGATAGGAATTTGACAATGGTTGTAATACTGCATATTGTTACCTTCAAGAGGGTTGCTTAGAATAACAGATATGGACATGTACAATTGATCTAAACATGAGTATTAGCTGTTCTTATTCCAACCACTGTTTTGTCAGATATTCTGGTATGCCTTTTGGCCTATGATAAGAGGCCTCCCAGCCAGAGGTAAAATTATATGCCCTTCATGGGACAAAGAAAGGATTTAGATAGGCCTAGCCTTGGTTGGGTCACCATTTTGAGCTTCAGTTCCCAAAGATGTAAATGGACTTAAAAATGTTAATTTCATAGCAGTGATGTTAGGATGGAAGGTAGTGATATGAATGAAGTGCTTAGGTCTGTAAACAGTACATATAACAAATGCTACTAAAATCCAGCTGGTTGTAACAGTAGTGGAGGCTGTCCCTAAAGAGCTAGTGATTTCAGACCCAAAGATGGCAGGTCCTTCTGTTAGGGAGAGAGAGAGAGAGAGAGAGAGAGAGAGAGAGAGAGAGAGAGAGAGAGGAGAGAGAGAGAGAGAGAGAGAGAGAGAGAGAGAGAGAGAGAGAGAGAGAGAGAGAGAGAGAGAGAGAGAGAGAGAAAGAGAGAGAGAGAGAGAGAGAGAGAGAGGAGACAGTGACAGAGACAGGGAGAGGGAGAGGGAGAGGGAAAGAGAGACAGAGAGACAGTAACAGACAGACAGCGAGAGGGAGAGAGAGACAAAGATACAGTGACAGACAGACAGGGAGAGGGAGAGAGAGACAGAGAGACAGTGACAGACAGAGAGACAGGGAGAGGAAGAGGGAGAGGGGTAGAGAGAGAGACAGACAGACAGAAGGAGAGATAGAAGGAGAAAAAGAAAGAGGCAGGTAGGAAGAAAGGATAGATTTAGGTTGAAATACCAGATCTGCTATTTATGAATTGTGTGACTCTGGGCAAGACACCTAACTTTGCTGGATTTCCATTATGCTTACTTAAATGTGGAGAACATTTCCTAACTTGTGTTGTAAAAATCAAATGACATAAGGGATAAAACATAGCACTCACATGAAATCCACATATATATCCCTTAGAATGCAGATTCCCAGCACCTCTCATCCCTGGACTTACCATTCTCCCTGTTCACTCCTGCCCCTGGGGTGGAAGATGCTTGCCTTAATTAGTGTGCTGTGTGACAACTCCATCGTTATAATTTATTTATCTCCAAATGATGAGAGAGAGAGAGAGAGAGAGAGAGAGAGAAGGCTGGTTCTCGCCTTTGGCAAACTATTCTCAGAAATACAAATTGCTCCAGTCACCAGCCTAGACAAGGAAAGATTTGAAGCCCCAGATAAAGACTCCTGCCCCACACTCTGGGCCCAAGGGAAGAGAAGGACACCATAACTCATTCTTCAAGCTGGCACTGTGGAGAAACACAAGAAGCTGGGATTCCTGGAAAAATGACACGTGATAGGAGGCTTTTCATGGCCAGCAAGATGATTCCTGGTCCACAGCGTCTTCTGAGTAACAGTGCCGGGATGTCCTCATGACACCTTCATCATCTTATGGAACGAAACCTGGAGCCAGGAGGCAGAAAGAGGAAATTAGCTGCCATATCTCCCTTTGCCACTTCTGGAGGGTCTTAATCTCTATCCTCTTTTGCCTTTTTTCACCCTAAAGTGTGGGGAGGTCAGGAATGGCAAAGGGTCTGAGGCTCTGCACTCAACATTTACTACATGCAGGAAAGAAAACAATCAGGGCAATATTTCCTAACTACTCTCTAGTTTGCTATGCATTCATCCAAAGACCATTGCAAGATCTACCTTATGTCATACTCACAGTGATTCAATGAGGAAAGTATTCTTATTATATTCATTTACAGATGGGGAAATTTAGGAACAGGAAGCTATCCTCCCTCCAGGTCGCACAGAATGACTCCCCTTCTCTGAATAGAATGACCCATGCATGGAGCCCAGTTCCCTAGATGCTAAGATTCTGCTTCTTGAGCAGCCATCTCTTCTATCTTTTCAGTGAATATGTCTTGTGCTCCTATAATAAATATACCTGATGCTGAGCTGGGCACACAGGTGGTACAGAGATGAATCATATCAGGATGCTGCATGGAAAGAGTGATGGAACAACTAGACATGAGCACAGATTGTGCAGCAGTCAACTTGACTACCATCTTGATTGACTTGAGAGACACTGAGGAATTTAGTAAAGTCCATTTATGGGTGTGTCTAGGCAGGTCATGAAGGAGTGAACCTGGCGACTACGTCTGGTCCCTGGCTCCTTCCTCCTGGACTATTGCCCTGCTCTCTGCCTCCTGGATGCCCTGAGTTGAGCAGCTTTCCTTGACACTGTCTTTCTGCCATGAAGTTTCTGCCTTGGAGCCAGCTGACCATGGACTGAAACTTCTGAAACCATGAACCAAAATAAAAGTTTCTTTCTTTAAGTTGTGTATGTCAGGTATGTTATTTTATGTATTATCAAACTGTCAAAACATAACAACCACTGTGTTAGACACTGTGCACTAATTCATTTGTCTACATCATTACCTTTTGAAGTAAATTCACTTATCCTCAGTTCACAAATGAGGATAGTAAGCTACTATCGTCAGTTCAAAAATTTGCCTAAGATCACAGCCAACAATGGCAGAAGCAGAAATGGGAACCAAACAGTATGGTTGCAAGCCTTCCCTGACCCCCTCCTAGGGTACATGTGGTAAAGACACAGGATCCTGATAAAGTGCTCATGATAGTCTACAAAGGGGCCTAAGGAAAGTTTCTCACGTATATAAGTTTGAGAGGCCTTGAAGGATGGAAGAATTTGGACAGAGGGGGGAAAGGAGAACAGGAATTCAGGCAGATAAAAGAGCATGAGTGAAAAGATAGATGGGAGCGCCAAGTGGGCAGGGTGCAGGCCAGCTTCAAGGTCAGTGGAGAGCATCCTAGAGGAGAAGGTTAGTAACATAGGCTTAAGCACCAGGCTGAGTCTTTTAGACTCTGATCCATGAGGAGGTTTAGTTTCACTGAGTTTCACAGCAGGAATGAGACCTGTTCATTTGGGGCTGGGGATGTAATGTGAGCAGAGGGACAGCAGAAAGTGCAAGCCCCAGGGGATATACGGAGAGGAAGTGCAGGTGCTTATAGAAGCTACTGAGAATTTCTAGGAAGACAAGGAGAGAGGAGAGAAAAAAGGAGGGGAGGAGGGAAAAAGATGGAACCCAGGGGGATAAAAAAGGGCAGAGAAAAGGCAAGGAGAAGAAGGAAGGAAGAATCAGGGAACAGAAAGAAGAGAAGGAAGGAAAGCATTCTCACAGGAGCATCAGGCACATCTTTCTCTCAGTGTTTCCCTAAGCACAGGGCTCACATCTGGTGACAAGCACGCAGAGATGATGCAAGGGAGCACTGGCCAGCAGATTAATCAAGCCTGACTTTCACAGGAAAAATTCTCTCAGCGCCAGAGAGAGTGTCAGCGTGGAGCTGGTAAGTCTTTCACAGCCCTCTAGCACTTGGTAGTGTTGCTGAGAACAGAATAAGTCTTAGACTCACAGCCTTCCACAGGGATAATAAATACCAGCAGTTGAGAACATTTGTTTGCATTCTTACTATAAAACCAGATATACCTAACCCACAAAGTTGGTATCTAAATGACCAAAAGCGCAGGTTTTTCACCCCAGTTGTGCTTTAGAATTATTCAGGAGTTAAAGAAATATAGATGCCTAGGCTGTACTCCAAAAGGTTTTGATGTTTTAAAATAAGATGAGGCCAAGTTGTCAGGGTTTTTTAAAGCTCCCCAGGTGATTCTAAAGAGCTGACACAGCTGAGAAACACTGGCTAAAGTCTTGGAAATACCCCATCATTTTGTTTAAATCACCATTTGTATAACATTATTGGAGATGGAGGCAAAATCCTCTACCTCACACCGTTGCTGACAACCAGAGGATCTGACCTCATTTATAGTTCAAATTCATCTCTTCTCATTCCTGTACCCTGCCACTGCCTTTATCCTGCTGCCCAAGAGGTTGATCCTAGACCCAAGATCATAAGAACAAAAATTCCTGCTGGGTCCTTCACCTTGATAACATTTACACCAGAGCTACCCCATGTGAAGGCACATCGACTTTAAAGATCTCTCCATCCTAAACCACGGTGTTTTCTGAGTGCCTACAGTCCCAGCTCTGACAACATTCTCATCCAACAGACTTGCTAAGGAGCCTGGGGAACCCTGTGTCCTCTTCCCAACTCAGCTCACTCAGCTCATCCATCCCCAGTGGAGGAAGCAAGTATGCGGTGTTCTTTTAATTAAGTCCCACATCAGCGCCAGGTGCTCCCAGACACAGCGTGTAGGAGGAGTCTCTGGAGTGTGAGGCGAGTTGACAAGCTGGGGGTCATGATAGATCTTTCTACACCAGACCTAATTTGCTTCTAACAACTTGTGACCCAGCCAGCATCAACCCAGGCTTGTAGGCCCCTCCACAATACATTTGTTTTCTCAGAAAGCCAAAGCTGAGCTTTCACTCAAGGGAAGTCAATTCCTAAGGATGCCATTGCCTGAGATGCATTAGTCTGAAAAACAAGAATTATAACCTTAAATGCTTACGGGAGCCATAGAGAAAATATAAGAGAGTTAAGCACACTGGAATGGGGTTACTAGAGGGTACAGGGAACTCTGGCAAAATGGAAGCAAATGTTCAGCTAGCCAATACTGAAATCCAGCCTGTTGTTGTTCTGCGGGAACCAGGGCCCAACATAGTAGTCTCCTGAGATTTTTTTATGCCTTGGAGACTCATGACTTACTTACTGACTACCTTCCAATCTTTGCTCTAATCTCTATCCTTTCAATGAGACTCAATCTAACCGACCCCACTAAACACTTTCATTTTCCCACCCCTCATTGTAGCTCTAGAGAACACCTTTTTCTGCTCTGAGTTTTATTTTTTACCACAGCATTTGCCACTTGTAGGATATAAGCCCCTCAAAGAGAAGGTCTGTTTTTTTCTAACCACTAAATCCCAAGCAGCTATAACTGGGCCTTCTATACAGTAAGTTGTCAATAAACATTTGTTCAGTGAATACTGAAATCTTGTGTATGGACTAAATTATGCCTCCCTCACAAAGTAAATATGCTGAAGCTCTGACCTCCAAGGTGACTATACTTGGAAATAGGTCATTTTAAGGAGATAATCAAGGTTAAATGAGGTCATACAGATGACCTCATCCAATAAGACTGGAGTCCTTCTCAGATGTATTCACACAGGCAAAAGGCCACATGCAGATATGGAGAGCAGAAATCTGTTCGCAATCCAAGGGTAAAGTCACCAGCACCTTGATCTTTGACTTTCAGGATCCAGAACTACAAGAAAAGAAATGTCAGTGATACTTGATCATGGCAAACCAAGCAGGCCCAAGCTCCTAATTCATAAGTTCTGAGTTCCAAGCTCCTAATTCATAAGTTCTGGCCACTGCTTCAAATGTTGTAATTAACCCATGACATCTCTTTATAGGTCCAACACAGCATGTGTTTGTGAGCCCCCAGTTTGTGATGTCAGGCTTACTAGCAGTCATGCAGCCAAAGGAGAGCTTGGGTCCCCTCAGCTAGGATGGTCAAAGGAGAACTCTAGTCAGCCTCTTCCCCTGTTCCCCCTGCAAATCACAGGAACCAAAGGGCCTTTTTTAAAATGTCAGAACCTCTATCCCTGCTTGAATCCTATGGCCCCCTGTTTCTGCTAAATTAAGGTCCTATCTCCTCACAGCTCCTATTGGCTCCTTCATGGTTTGCCCTCTAGTAAGTCTCCCCTGACCTCTGTTCCTTACTAGATTCTCTTACCTTGCTTCTGCTGATTCAGTATTCCTGTGCTCTCCTAGCATAGCCATGACTTCTCTTTTGGGAAGAACTATTTCTTCTTATTCCCATTTGTAGACAGTGTTGGTGGATGGGGCAGAAAATGGTTGGATATTTTCCTCATTCATTTCCTCTTCCTTGGTAGGAAGGGAGCCTACATTTCCCAGTCTCCTTTTCTGTGAAGCTGAAGCCATGTGACTGTATTCTGCCAATGGGAGATGCAGTGATGAGTGCTACATCTAAGCGAAGTAATAACCACAATAGCAATAATAATACCACACAATCACCCACACTTTGTGTTTCCATTCTGTGGCAACCATGGTGAAAATGAAAGGGTTATATGATGAAGAGACAGGATCCCTGAGTCACAGCTCAGAAGGCATCTACTACCAGAACTGTTCAACCTTCACTTGGGCTGTGACATGAGTAAGAAACCCATAGCTGTTGGGAGGGACAGTTACAGTAGCCTGACCTCACTTTTCCTGGTTACTACAGAGCACATGTCTATCAAAGTAACTTGCCCTTCCCAGTTCACCCAAAGCAGGCCAATTGAACTTTTTCAGCATGGAGAGAAACAGAACATTGGTGGTTCAGATTTATCCCTGACAGATTCCTTAAAGAGACCATTCATTTGCTCCTGCCCCTGGAAGAAGATGGAAAGGCCTTTAGGGCCTCTGACCCTTGGTTTTTGGAAGCCCAGGGCAAGATGATTCTGAATGCTCAACTCCACTCTCCCAACTCTCAACTTACTCTGATCCAAGGAACTTACTCCCTAAGCATGGCCTTAGCCCATTTTCTGACTTTATAGCAGAATATTCAATATTGTGTAATTTATAGAGAAATTTTATTTCTTGTATTTTCAAGGGCAAAAGTCTACATCTGGTGATGGCTTTTGGTGACAGGATTCTGGAGAATCCCAAGGCAGATCATTCTGTGACATCATGTCAGAGAGAGCTCATTTTTACAACAAATCCACTCTTTTGATAATTCATTGATCCACTGATCCATTCATCCCTTGGTGGATTAATCCATACATGGCAGCAGAGCCTTCATGACCCTATCATCTCCAAAAAATCCCAACTCCAAATACCATTAACATATGCTAATACTAACTTTGTGGAATTCATTTCCAACACTTGAATTCTGAGGAACAGATAGTCAAGCTATAACACCTGTTGTCTTTGACATCTAATCAATCACCTGAACTAGGAGACATTGTTAGGCAGGAGCCTCCATATCTAGTCCAAGCCATTCAGAGTCCAGTCTTCAGCACTGGCCTTGAAACTTTGTTCCCTGGCCACTCCAGGAAGGCAATACCTTTCTGCATCTATTTCATGGGAATATGACCCAATGTTCCCCTTTTGTTGCCCATTTCTAAATTCATTTACAAGTCTTTAATACTTTTAGAATGGAAATAAACTTGCATAACCCAAGGGTGAGAGTTTGGGGTTTAGAGCCAGCCTGCCTTTATTTAATCTGGTTCCCATTAACCATTGGAAAATGACCTTGGTTATAACTCTGAGCACCCCCAAAATAGGCTAAAGTACAATTTTTTTGTACTTTGAGAATGTTTTTTGTGGTTATGTAATGAATTAACATATATACAATATTTGGTACAGTAGAACATAGCAATCATTCAATGAATATGAGTTCTTATTACTATGTGCTGCCTACTAATTATGTTTTTCCATTTAACCTTGTCAGAACTAATATTTTACTCCCCCTTCTACAGATGAGGAAACTGGGACTCACAGAGGTAAAAGAAACTTGTCACAGAATTCCCCAAGATTCAAAGATGCATCTTTCTATCCCAGTCTTCTACTTTGCTTCTCCAAAATCAGGGTACAAGGGAAATCAAGTTTGCAAGTACCTACAGAGGCTTGTGAATATGTGGTTTCAATTATTCCTCCACCAGCACTATGAAGTGTGGAAGAGCAACCCCAATTAGCACATGAAGAAACTAACTCTCAGCAAAGTGAGATAAATCACTGAAAGTCACACTGCTGATAGAGTAATCATCCTTTGATGCTGGGTCATTTTGACTCCAGATCATACCCATGTGCCTGGCTACCTCTTGCAATAACTGTAGGTATCTACTGAGCCTTCTTTTATGTTCCAGATAAATCACAACTCTCACAGCTGCCTTTGGAGACAGAACACTGTCCTTATCTTAACAAAGAAGCTGAGACTCAGGGAGCTAGATTGAATTCCTAAAGCACTTGCTCATAAGGAGCAGAGGTGGGACCAGAGCTCAAATCTGATATCTACACAATATTTGTCTTTGCCTGGCATCCAGCTGCAGAGCCTACTGTGCCACCTCCCCACACCCCAAGCAATCATATAATATTATGGACAGCTGAGTTAGATAGAAATTTAATAGAGAGAGATTGGGCCTTCAGGAAGTCAACACACAAAAAATTTAACATCAGAATTGTGGCTAGAAATGAATCTGGAGAAAACTAGGCCACTAGATGGAAAAGCAATAGACGGGCCTGTCTGTCTCCCTGGAGATAAACAGCGTCTTAAGCTTATACTGTAACTAGCACCACCTGGTCCAGTGGACCCAGATAGGCATCAGACACACAGGTGAGTGACCAGAACACCTGAGCCATACTCCCCGCTCTCTCCAAGGATTTCTTTGATCTTTCCATGTAACCTTGTTACATGACTCGTTTCCCTACCGATCAATATTAACTAAGTAAGTAAACTTATAGTCTTATAGGTTGATTGTAGTTTGGTCCATGTTGCACCTATGTTGTGATTTTGCTGTATAAATTATCCCTGACAAAGAAGCTGGGTAGCCACCCATTTAGGACTCCTCCTGCCTCTTAGGAGTCCTCTTTCTCCTAATAAACCCTTCTATTCTTATCCTCTTTTGCTCCTTTGAGTTTATCCTTCGGTATTTCAGAGACTCAAACGTGGCACATCTGACATCTAGCAGATCAGGAATTACATTTTTCCTGAGTCAAAAATTGCTCCCATTCTTCCCTCACTTCATTGGCCACACCATGGTTGTACCATAGTGCCTCACTGATTTGGGTGTTTTTGCTGTAATTCAGAATTTATGATATTTGCATCAAAATTGAAGTTTCTCTGTATAATATAAAGAAAGGATAGGTCTATCAAATGAAGGATGAAAATAAGATTATAGGATCCCCTTGACATATGCTAGGCATGTGTTCTTTATAAAGCTCATGCATCTGGAAAGTGCATCATTTTCAAGGAACAGTCTCTCCAAAAGTATTGAGAAAAGACTTAAGGACACCAACTTTGGCAGCTTTTGATGTCAGTAGCTGAAGGGTAATTAATCAGCTGCCAGAGCTGGCCCGGCTCTGCCCCACAGATAAGCAATGCTGTCAACATCAGACACCCCAAATCCCCTTGGATAGAAGGCAGAGTTCCAATGCAACTAGCCTTCACCTCTGCTCCCCTGGGGAGGCCAGTCCCTCAAAGCTGTCCAAATGAGGGCCTTGGAGAACTTCAGGGAATCAGAGTTTTCCAGCATAATCCATTGCTAGAGTTTGTTTTGTGAAGAGGAAAGGACAAATCACAAATGATTAACCAAACAAAAAAATTTGCAGTGAGATCCATCTTCAACCAGACTTCCAATTACAGGAGCCCATAAAGCATATGGATAGAGAATGGAAAGCCCTGGGTGAAGCAGGGAAGGTGCAACTCTTCACCCCAGGTCACCTGTCCAGCTAGCTCCCTGGCAATGCCTCTTGTGTCATGGAAACCGTTATAGCCCACACACTGGCATGCACAAGATCACAAAAGAGCCCATAAAAGGCTTCTACTCTTTCAGAAACACATCAGGTAAATACAGGAAAACCTTGATGTTTTACTTTCTTAAGGGGACCTCTTGTTTTAATTGAGTTAGCATTCTAATTGCCCTTCTGCAGCTGGCTGCTGCTAATTACAAATGAATGGTATTTATTCAATAGAGAAGACCAGCAGGAGAGTCTCTATTTAGCAACACTATGTTAGTGTGAGTTTGGTTTTCCAAGATCATAAAACTACTTTGAATTAAAAGGGTTTTACAGGGAGTGCTGTTTCCCTTTCTCTCCTTCACCCTCTTCAAGGAGGTTCTGGTTTGTGTCTAGATGTCCCCAAAGCCTCATGTTGTTATAGGTGGGGCTTTTCAGAGGTGGCTGAATCTATGGGATGTAATGCTGGGATTAAGTGTGTGATTACTGACTTAGTCTACTGATCGGTTTAGCATAGCTCTGGGTGTGGATATTGGGAAGGCTTGGGTGGCACCACCAAAAGGGTGATGGCCTGGATGGATATAGGGACAGAAAGAAGGCAGGGTTGCTGCTGCTGCTTCACTAGTCACTGCCTTGTTGCCTGCCACGTGTCATGGACTGTTTTTCCTCTGCGATGCCTCTTTGCCATGCTGCCCTGTCTTGGAGCCAGCCAACTAGGAATAAATCCCATACAAACTGTGAGGTACAATAGAATTTTCCTCCTTAACTTTGAATGTCAGGTATTTTATTATTGTTGTTGTTATTTTTAACTTAATTTTATTGATACAATTTACATACACATAATGATCACAGTCATCCTAAGGAATTTGTGTCTGTGCATAATATAGCTTAATTCTTTTTTCCCAATCTCTTCCTCTCACTTCAACCCTTTTAACAAAAGCTTTGCTTCCATTTTTCCTTCTGCTCTCTTTTTTCTTTTCCTTTCCTTCCTTTCTCCCTTCCCTCTCCTTTGTTTCCCTTCTCATCTGAACATTTTCTTCCTATTTCCCAATATCTATTATACATTTTGGTCCTTATTTATATTTTCAATTTCTCACACCAGAGAAACAATGCAACATTTAAATGTGTGTTTGATTTATTGCACTTAAAAATATGGTCTCAGTGTGAATTCATTTACCTAGAAATGTCTCAAGTTTAGCCTTCTTTATAGCACAGTAGTACTCTATTGTATTAAAAAAATCTTTTTTATCCATTCATCCATTGATGTTTCCAAGTCTTAGCTATTACAAATTGTGCTACTATAAATACGGGTGTTCACATATCACTGTGGTATGATGTTTTTAATTCTTTTGGGAAGATACCAAGAAGGGGAATAGCTGGGTCAAATGGTCCTCTAGTCCTAAGTTTTTGAGCAATTTTCATAGTAGTTGAACTAGTCTACACTCAAAAAAATTAGTCTGCACTAATTTTCACAGTAGTTGAACTAGTCCACACTCTCAACAGTGGAAAAGGATTCTTTTTTCTCCCATAGTCTTGACAGCATTTGTTATTGGTTGATTTCTTGATAGCAGCCATTCTTTCTGGAATGAGATGGAATCTCAGTGTTGTTTTAATTTGCATATCTTGAATGACCAGTGATGCTGAACATTTTTTCATATATTTTTTGCTATTTGTTCCTCTTTATCTGAGAAGTGTCTATTCATTTTAAATGCTCATTTTAAATTATATCTTTAAATTTGGAGACGTCTGGTGTTTTTAGTTCTTTATAGATTATAGATATTCGTTTTTTGTCTGAGAAACCACTGGAAAAATTTTTCCAACTCTGTGGGTTGTCTTTTCACTCTGTTGGTGATTTCTTTTGCTAAGCAAAAACTTTTTAATGTGATAAGATCCCAGTTGTTGACTCTTTTTAATTTTTTTCTGTGCAATCAGAGTTTCAAAAAGTCTTTGTCTATACCTATGTCTTCAAGAGTTTACTTATTTTATCTTTCAGCAGATTTAGCATTTCTGTTTCAATATTTAGATCTTTGATCCATTTTTATTTTAGTTTAGTACATGGTGGGAGATATAGGTCAAGGTTTAATCTTTGGCATTAAGCAAAACATGGCATTGGAAAGCCATATTTGCCAGTACTATTTATTGAAGAGGCTATCTTCCTTCCAGTGATAGTGTTTGGCCTCTTTGTCAAAGAAAGGTGGCTGAGTTTGTTTGGGGTTATTTTTTGCATCTTCTAATCTGTTCTGTTGATCCTTGGGTCTGTTTTGTTTGTTCTTTTTTTCCCCTAGTATGATGCTGTTTTTATCAAAGTAAGTTTGTAGTATAATTCAAGTCAGGGCTTGTGATGCTCCCTGCCTTGCCTTTGTTGCCCAGAATTGCTTTTGCTATTTTAGTTCTCTTACAGTTCCAAATGAATTTTATACAGCTTTCTGTAATTCTGTGATGTATGCTATTGGTGTTTTGATGGAGACTGCATTAAATCTGTGTAACAATTTTGAAAGTATGGTTATTTTCACTATATTTGTTTGTCTTACTCAAAAACAGGGGTTATATTTCCATTTTTCTATCCTCTTCAGTCTTTATCAAAGTGCTATAGTTTTTAATGCAAATTTCTTTTGCTTCCATCACTAGATTGATTCCTAAGTATTTCACTTGTTATGCCATTGTGAAAGGTATGGTTTCTCCAGTTTTTCCCTCAATGAGTTTGTTATTCATTCACAGGAATGGTACTGATTTTTGAGAGTTGACTCTGCATCCAGTTATGTTACTGAATTTAGTCATTAAATCTAGAATACTCTTGATGGAGTTTTGGCATCTTCTATGTAGAGTATCATGTCATCTGCAATTAATGATGATTTAACTTCTTCCTTTCCTATCTTTCTTCCTTTTATTTCATTCTCTAGTCTAATTGCTCTGGCTAATATTTCCACAACTGTATTGAAAAGGAATTCTGATAGTGGGCACTCTTATCTTATTCCTGATTTTAGAGTAAAAACTCTCAGGTTGTTTTGTTTTGTTTTTAAATTTTACTTAAAGAGAAAAAAAGCAAAACAGAAAAAAAGGTAAGAAATAATACAGAATTTCAAAAAAACCAGTAAATAATCACTAGTTGATAAATTACATATTGCCCTCTTAGAAATAGTTGTTCAAGTTACAAAATTAAAGCATACAAAGTGGACATTCAAACAGTGAAATTGCAAACAGTTCTGTTCAACAATCTAACAAAAACTTAGTAATATGGTTATCAATCCTACACATTTAAACATACATGTAGTTATTTCCTTTAGAGCACTTCCTTTTCCTCCTTTTGCTTTTTAAGTCCATTAGCTGTTTAGTTATATCATGTTTCAACTTGCTCAGTACCTTACTGATCTGTTTTGTTGTTATTTCCTTTTTAATCACCTTATATAATTCTGTTCCTTTGTTTTTGAGTTTCTCCTCATCCATGCCCCATGAATCAGCTTTGGTGGAGTTGGGAGCTTTTGGAGGTATTTTGTCACCTTGTTTTCTCATATTCTATTGTTTTGTTGTTGTTTAGTTTTTTTTTTGAAAGTAGTGAAATACAACAGAACAAGACATAACACAGCCAATTGAGACAGTGCAGTGAAATTGATACAGAACCTCACAGCAGGTTACCAGGATAATGGTAATAGGTACCATAGTATATCTCATCTTCACAATAGTTGTTCTTTCAATCAGGTTTAGCAAAGTTAAACCAAATACAGAACATTATAGAACTTATCAAAATAGCATATTAAATAGAACAATACAATTAATCAGAACAAAGCAAAACAGTGATAACAACATTTGCCTTCAAAGAGATGATAGAAAGAAATCCCCGTTATTTGCTATATTGCATATGGTCAATCTCCCAAGAGAGGCTCAGACCTCTGGCTCCCATTTGCTAACCGGGGTAAGGGGAGGAGTGGTTGATAGGCTCACGGCTGCTTACCAAGAAGACGAGCTCGTTTCTTGGTTTCCCAGTGCCCTAAGTTCCAACATGGCATGGATCTTGGGAAACACTGGCTGCTTCTTCCCCTGGGCGGCCACCTCTTGCCCAAGCTGCAGCTGCTTACCAGGGAGGTGGGCTGGTTTCTTGGTTTCCCAGCACCTTAAGCTCTCAGTTTTTGATCACTTAATATGAAGTTGATTGTTGGATTGTCATACACAGATTTTATCAGATTGAGATAAAGACCACTTATTCCAATTATCTGTAGGATTTTTTTATCATGAAAAATGTTGGGTGTTTTCCAGAAATGAGAAAAGCTACTGATACAGAGACTAGTAGAAATTCCGACCCTTTCTCAGTCTTTAGACTTGCTCCCCCCCTCCCAGGGAGAGACCTTATTTCTTGTAGCTTAGATCTTAAATGTCCTTCATAAATTCTTGTGTTAAAGGTATTATTGGGAGGTGGTGGAAATTTCAGGAGGTGGTGGAAATTTCAGGAGGTGGAAGGAAGCCAGTCACTGGGGTATGCCCTTGAAAGGGATGTCAGGATCTTGTCCTTCCTCTTTCTCTATTTTTGCTTTCTAATCACTAGAAGGTGACCACCTCTCTTCCACTCTATGCTTCTGCTGTGATGTTCTGCCTCACCACAGGCATGACAGGGTCAATCAATCATGGACTGAAAACTCTGAAACCATGAGCCACAATAAAGCTTTCTTCCTTATGTTGTTCATATCAGAATTTGGCCATGGCAACAGAAAACTAACACACTGTTTTACCATGTTAACAGGCCACTGTGTTAACAACTACTGCCAATGCAAGCAGCATTCTCTTTGCCTTCCCCTCTCTTAAATGTTTTTGCAAGATCTACAGACCCTTCCCTTCCTCCCACCCACCGAAGGAGCCCCACCTCCACATCCATACAATCTGTGTTTGTGCTTCCCCTGTGTGCCTGTGTGATAAGTGTGGCAATTTTTTATTGACAAATGAGCTGCTTTCAAGGGAGGGATTAAAAGACTAAGATGCCACAGTGTAGGCTTGGTTCTGAGCTTTAATTTCACTCCCGTTTTTACCTGACAGCCTCGGACTTGGGAGACAATGAGTTCCTTTTCTATCCCTCAAAGCAACGTTTCTCATTTGTCTGGCAGTAGCTGCACAGGACCCGCTGGGCAAAGCACCATATTGCAAGGCTATGGGAGGGAGTCACTCTGCATCTCCCGTGCCGTCTGTACTGTAAACTTCCTTCCTTTTTCTCTTTCTCCTTTTTTTTTTTCCTAGCACATCATTGGAGATGGCACCTAGGACTTTCCCCAGTCCTTTTTCAGATTAGGCCTCTATCAGTTGCTCAAATTTGCAATCCCCTGACTTAGCTTCCCATAGTTCTAGGATAACAGGCATATGTCACCATACCCAGCTATTACTGGAGACCTTTCTATAAAAGTTTTATCATGTTTAGCCTAAACCATTGCTGTTCTAGCCTGAATATGTATCTCCTCCAAGGAATGACTTGATATTGTTTCCTAACTCGCCAATAATAATCGTAGTGATTTAGTTGGCTATCAATTCTCTCACACTTTTTTTCCACATGTATGATCTCAAATTTCCTCTTAACAGTTCTAAGAGGCAGCACTATCGTTTTTTCCCTTACAGATGAGGAAACTGGGCCTCAGAAAGTTTGAATGGTTTGTCTTAAGTCACACAGCTGGTAAAAAGAGAAAGTAGAAACAGGTTGTCTGGCTCCAGAGCTCTGGATCTCAACCTTGAAGTGATCTATCGATAGCCCATGGGTTTTAAATGGAAATAAGAAGACAGTGCTGGAAAAGTGGAGAGAACCTAAGCTTGAAATTGGATAACCCAAGGGCAGTGATTTCTCCTTGACATCTGGGCACTGGCGGTAAACTGAAAGATGATGACATTCCACCACAAGGCATTTTAGAAGCTTAGTTTTTAAAAACGTACACTTTAGTTGTCAAATACTTGAGGCTTTGCATCAGTGAGAGAATGAGATGGAAGCCTAGAACTGCTAGTAGTCATCTTATCACCATGAGGGGAGAACATGTGTGAAAATGAAGACCATCTTGAGGAAAAAAGAAATGAGATTACACAGAGAGAAAACAAATGGTCATCACATCATTTGATCCCCTGGATCCAGCTATACCTGAAGGTTCACCTCTTTTCTAAAATTATTTGAATGAATTGTGAATCAATTATTCCATGTCCTGGTTTTAATAATTTAAAGATTACCTATGAGCTGTTAAATGTTCTCTTGAACTTCAATTACATGGAATTATCAGAGCACCAAGACTAAAGCTTGAAAAGACAATTCAATTACCTTGAACAAGGAATTGCAGAGGCTGAAGAGACCACGAAGCTATGCTGGTCAGATATTGCTACAGGAAGCAGAACTGACTAGTGGATTCCAACCACCTTGCCTTTGTATCTATGGCAGAATTCCTCCAGGACCATGCTTCCACTGGGATGCTCTAGCCAATGGCTAACCAAGAGGGCTACCAGGTCTGAGCCCCTCCTACTGCTTCAGGATTCTGCTAATGAGCACTTGTCACTGGGGTGTCCCCATTAGCCTGGCTTGATATCCATGGGGGAAGTAGGTTAATGTTGATTATACATATGATGGTTTATGTACTGTTCTACATGTTATGTACTAGTACATTTGGTTATGGGGATGTGCATTAATGCATGAAGTCCATAAATGTGTGGGTGGCACATGAGAACACCATATGAATACACTGTTTGCAAACTTTCCCAGAGCCACATCATGAGCTGAGGTTTCTACTGCCCTATCCATCCTTTCCCATCTCTTTTCACAGATGTCAGACATGCATGGGTAAAACCTCTCTCCACTGACTCCTGCCCCTTCCCCTTTATCTCTCACAGGAATTTCTCATCAAGTAAATCTCTCATATCTTGTCTTAGGCAGTTTGGGCTGCTATATAAGAAAGTACCAGACAGTGGGTGGATGAAACAGCACATGGTGGCCAGAAGTCTGACATAAAAATTTCACAGTGGTTGGGTTCAGATGAGAACCCTTCGCCAGGTTGCAAATGGCTGATTTCTCATTTGTATCCTCCCATAGCAAAAAGAGGGTAAGGGAAATGTCTGAGTTCTCTTTTATAAGGGCACTAATCCTATTCTGCAGAGCTCCAACTAGTGACCCAGTCACCTGACACCTAAAACCATCACCTTGGGGGTTTGGATTTCAATGCAAGTTTTGGAAGAGACACAAACATTCAGAACATTCAGTCCATCACACACGTCTTGGCATCTACTTTTTGGAAGACCTAGACTAACCTTCATGCCATGTTGAGAACTTCAGAGTGAAAAACAACATGGAATTCATTATAAGCACCAAAGCGCAATCATTTGGTGCAAATTTGACAGCCAGATACTAAATTTCCATCTTATAATATAAATTGTATAGCGCAAACACAACGACTATTTTATATATTTTACATAAATACTTGGAGGAGTTGGAACTCAGATCTAGACCTCCTTTATCCCAAAGTCTATACCCTTCACCACGTTGTTCTTAGGAATTCTAAATTCAAATGGCTCAGATTCTGGGCAAGTAACAGGGCTTTAAACCAAGCCAGATACGAGCTCCAAGGTACAGTGAGGCTTGTGAGGGACTGGAAAGAGCAGGCATTCAAATTTAAACTTTTTAACTATTTATTGGAAACATATTTGTGGACAGGACTCACCCTGCTGAATCAATTGTCAAGGAGTTTTCAACTTTGTTTCTTCTTTGTTTTTGTTTTCTTCTTTGTTATTGTCATTATCTTTGTTATGTCATTATCATCACTGTCCTGCCTCCTCTACTTGGAAATCTTTTCTTTGACAGCAACATAATAAACTCCTACCTATCCTTAAAAACCCTAAATAAATTTTACCTATTGGATTAGTCCATTTTTGCTACTATAATGAAATACCTGAGGCAAACTATTTTTTTTAGAAAAGAAGTTTATTTGTCTCACAGTTTTTCAGACTGAACGTTCAAGATCAGGCAGCCCCACTGATTCCATTTCTGGAAGGACCAAACAACAGGAGCAGAAGCAAGAGGAATGAGAGATCACATACCAAACAAGAAGCCAGAGAGCAATTCAGGAATCGCTATTCGAACAAGTCATTTTCACAAAGGCTCAGGGATCCTGTAAGAGCTACCTAGATCCCCTCTAAGGACCTATGAACCTTGTGCTCTTAGATCTTATCACCTCCCACATTACCACACTGGGGACCCAGCCCTGAAATATGAACCATTGGGGGACAAATTGCATCAAACATGAGCACCTATACAGAGTCACCCTTCACTTCCCAAGCAGCATCAGCCCTGCTTTTTCTCCCTGTCCGTAACATTATCAATATGCCCTATTCCAGCCAGGAGTACAGATGTTTGCAGGCCCACCTCTCCTGCAAGGAGATAAGCCCTATCTCAGGCTGCCTTCTTCTCCATTTTCTACCTTTGCATGTGTGAAGAGGAAACTATTGAGAGCCTACTGTGACCCAGACATTGTGATAAGCACTTAATATTGATAATTCCCCTGAAAATGGAATTCTCTTATCTCATTTTATAAAAAGAGATTTTTAGCTCCAGAAAGGTAAAGCCCCTTGCCCAAGACCCTACAACTACCAAGATGATGATAGAGACAGAATTCATATTCAGGTGCCCCTCATCCCAAAGCCACCATCTATTTTCTCAGGTCACAGTACTCAGCAGACATCCAGAGTGGCCAGTTGCCAACAGATGATTGAGGGTCTAGAGGGACAATCCCTGCCCTTCCTGTATGCTGTGGGGGCTGGACTAACTGATATTTAGCTCCTTTTCTGCACTGACCTTTTATTCTAGGTTTGTTATCTCTTGGTTTGACACCACCTGCACTATTTGAGACAAGTCGCTGCTTTAAAAATAATGATAAAACTGCCTGTCAGTGGGAATAAGCCGTTCACACTATCTCACTAATAGAAGCAGGAGAATTTCTGAGATACCTCTGTGGGTTCGTTAGGCATGCAAGATTAAACTCAAATTCATCTCAGCTCAGTCATATGCACTCTGAAACCAAATTGCAAAGGATGGAAATTTCAGCTGCTCAGCAAGTTCAAGATGAAGGTGAGAGAGAGCTAGATAAGCAGGCAGGAAGCTGACCAGCACAGGACAGGGACCTCTAGCTCCTGGTGAACCCTGACTGCATGAAAAGTAAATGTGCTGACTCAAGAGTCAGAACTTTGGAGTCCAAGCTCAGTTCAAGCACCTACTAGATGAGTGGCTATGAGCAACTTTCTTACTCTCTCAGTGCCTCAGTTTCCTGACCTGTAAAATGGAGTGGATAAACCCATTCCACGGACTGCTACTGGAAATAAATAAGCTATTGAACACAGCATAGTCCCTGGTAGATAAAAACTGCTTAGCAATGCAAATCATAATTATCACATAGTGTCTTCTCAGAGGGAGCCCAAAAGTCAGGATCAAGCTTAAAAGATTCTGCACTTTCTGCCTTCTGACATTTCCTTCAGCCTGTTTTTTGCCTCTGGCTCTTTTGCTCCCCAGACATGCCAGAGTCTCCCCAGGATCCACGGCAGGGGGCGGGGACAGGTTCTAGGAAAGCTCCATGTATGTTTATGTCCTCTACATAAAATGATATGATGTTTGTATATGACCTATGCATATTACATTCTCCTGTAGACTTTAAATAATCTCTAGGTTATTTATTATTATGGTCTGGAACAAAATACCCCCCCTAAAAACCATATACTAAAGGCTTGGGCGCAAACTCATGACACCGTTAGGTGGTGATGCCTCGTTTAGGTGGTGGAGCCTGGTTGGAGGAAGTGGATGTGTGTCTTTGAAGAGGAATTGAGATATCTCTCCTTCTTTTTGGCTCCTGGCCTACAGGAAGTGGGCAGTTTTACTCTGCCATTTGTTTCCATCATGATGCAATGATCCAAACCAGGGTCAAGCAACCATGGACTGAAGCCTCTGAAACTGTGAGCCAAAATAAACCTTTTTCATTTTGAGTTGTTTATGTCAGGTATATTGTCACAGCAGTGGGAAACTAATTAGCACACATAATACCTAATACAGTGTCTGTTATACCATATTGTTTAGGGAACATTGACAAGAAAAAGAAAGTCTGTGCACATTCAGAACAGGTATGATATTTTTTTCAAATATTTTAATCTATACTTGGATGGACCAACAGACGCAGAACCTGCAGATGCAGAGGCCCAATGTCCTTACATAATCCCTGATGTTTCCACTCTCTCTTCTCTTTCTCATCATTGCTGTGACACACAAACTCCTATTCACTCTCCAAAGGCTGCCTCCTCTAGGAGCTCCCTTCCTTATTCCCACCAGGCAGAAAGACTTGGCTTGTGTCTGCAGGATGACTTCTTATGTTGTGAAGCTTGGTCTACAGTGGTGGGCTCTACAGAGAAAGTATAAGCACACAGGAAATGCAGGGTGTTACCCAGGACTGTTTGGTGTACTATCATGCAAGAAAGGTCAGAATTCTTAAGTATCAGGAGGGGCCAGATGTCATGAAACTGACCAAAAAAGGATGTTTCTTCAAAGTGCAGTCTGGTTCTCTCCTCCCACGCAGGGTGATTAGTAGCTGGATGGCTTCCTGAGGACCTGGAAATTGCCATATTGTGATGTGTTTCTCTTGTTTAGTAAATTCTCATATCCTCTCCCTATAACTTCTAGACTTCTCTCTGCCAATCACACCACTGTCACCCTCATTACACCACACAATGCCTCTCTCCTGGGATCACATAGTATTTCCTAAGATCCCCTAAGATACTGTGGCACCCTACACTTCTGCTTTTTATGGTCCTTTCCATGCTGTGTATGGTAAATGTTTCAGAATGTGGATTCAGTAACTGGACTTCTGGAGTTCTCCATTTTCTAGCTGTGTGATCTCAGGTGGTTATGTAATCTCTTTGAACTTCACTTTTCCTATTTGTAAAATGTGTAATACAAATACCTTTCTCATATTTTTACTGCAGAGCTAAATGAGTCAACATATATAAAGCTCCAGGAATAGCGTCTATTACACAGATCACACCCAGCAAAAATTAGCAATAATCAGTATCACTACTAATCTGTATCTCTCTCCCCTCTCTACTAGGTTATAAGGTCCAAAATGCTAGTGGTTATCTAGCTATTTAGTCCTTTGCCCCAGTTCAGGATGGGACACAAGGGAGTAGTGAGTATCTGCATAAGGAAGGAAAAGGAGGGGGAAGGAGGGAAGAGGAGGGGGGAAAGAAGAGACAAAGATGACAAGAGAGAGAAGAAGAAAGGCACCATAACACATACAGAGAAAGTTATCAATAGCTGAATAAAACCAGAAAACCAAATTTCCAACCAAGTAGAGTTGATCACCTGTCTTGGTTTGCCAAAATCGTGTAGCTGTCTTTAAGCACTAACCATTTCATAATTCCTCATTATGAGTTCATTATTGGTTATTTTAAGGAAAGAAGATAAGGATATATTAACTGTTAGTTGAAAGATGTATCTGGTGACCCCAAATGGCTCTCTGCATTGGACCAGGCTACAGCTGGGAATTCATCTCAAAGCAGGGTGCATAAAGGACAGGGGAAAGCCAGTGGTTATCGGAGCACTGACCCTGAAGTCCCACCTACACACTTTAGCTTCGCATGGTGAACATCCAATTTTGCCAACTCTCCAACAAGTTGATCCATTTTCACTTGCATATTCACATTACCCAAGTTCTCAAGATTGATGTTTAAAACCCAAAATCTAGTAGTTTTTTCAATGAAAAAAAAATCACATAGATTGAATTTCTCTAATTCCATGTGACCAGGATTCTCTCTGGCTGTCAACAGCCAAGAACTATTCAAAGGTCATCTGACGATTAGGCGCTCAGAGCTGGAAGAGTTACATGAGTCAAATGTTCAGCAACACCAAGATAAATGGAAAATGCATTCATCGCACAGTAGCAGATGCTCTTGCTTCATATTTCTCAGTCTTCAGTCACTCAGGTGCCACCTCCAGGACTTTTTGCTCTATTCACTGATACAAGTATTTGCTGTCTTGATAAGGGACTCCTGGACCATCTCTTTGTGAGGAGAATGTTCAAGCCCCCAAATATTTGTAACCTCTTTACAGCAAGTACTTTTCCCTTAGTCATCTGCTAGTTTTTAGATAGTTGACACTTACAGGTCTTCCTTAAATATAAAGCTGCTTTGCAAGGTTTTTAAATTTATGTGAGAATTAAAGAGAGATAATAATTATATGTTGAACTGTAGGAACATGCTTGGTTTTCAGAATCATGGAATTTTAAGTACTGGTTTGACACACTTGGGCAGCCCCACTCTGGACATCACAGACACCACTAACAAGTGTGGATTTTTCCCAGATGACCAACAATCAATCCAAGGCCCCCAGCAATAGTAGGATGCACATTCCTCCCATCCCACCACTGCTGCTCTGCTGACACTCACTGAGCCAAATGCTGATCTTCACTGAGCCAACACACATAAGAGTCAGTGTAGAGATTAAAAAGTTACGGCTGCTCATTCCTCTTCATCTAGGGGGCTCCTCTTTCTTTCTCTCTAAGTTTAGGGAAAGTGGGCCGTTATCAACATTCATATCTATTGATCATATATCTGTATCCCTAGTGAGAAGCCCCTTTCATTTGTAAGGAAAAGAACTTGATTCAAATTCTCTTCTGACACTAGAAATTGAAACCTTAATCAACCCAATACATTTTCATGACTTTTAAAATATCAACCCTGAGCAATTACTTGAATATACTTGCTCTTAAAATTTTTTATCTTTATAATTATTTCATAGATAAAAATAAGTGGAAAATCTGTAGCATTTGCCAGTAACAGAAGATAAATTAAATACAAATAAAATAAGACAATACCATTAAAATCTAGATACTTTCTTTGTTAAAAATACTGAAATGAAAATCTATTCCTTCTTTTAAAACATGGCAATGTTAGAGATACAGTATCATCAGACTGAGACACTCTCACTGCCATAATCAGATGTAGTTTTTAAAAAGAATTTTGTGCAAGAAATAAAATTCTGCCAGTGGGAAAGTGGAATGCAATGTTATTTGCTGTTGCTTTAGTGCCTGTACCTAACAGAATCACCTCACTTTTCCTCAGCAAACATGCTGCAATCTGTAGGAGCCAACAGAAACAAAAACAATCAAAGGTATTTTCTTTAACCCTCTGAATCCAATTCCACACTAACGATGCTTCCACTAATACAAAATCAGTTGGTCACCTCAAGACGATAAGAGCCTTAAATGAAATACCAATCTCTAACATCACACTCAATGGTAAAAGATGGAAAGCTTTTCCCCTATGACCAGGAACAAGACAAGAGCTCTTCTTTTCATTTCTATTCAACAAGGCATGGGAAGTTCTAGCCAAAGCAATTGGGAAGGAAAAAGCAGTACTTCACTACTTTGTCTTCTAACATTCAAATTGCCTCCAAACACTCAAAATCAAGTGAGGTAAAATTATTTCTGTTCACATATAGCATAATACAATGCAAAATACTAAAGATTCCACATCAAACAGTATTAGAGCTAATAAACAAATCCTTCAATGTTAAAAACCAAAAAAATCAACACCAAAAGTCACTTTGCATGCCTAAACACTGCCACTGAACAATCTAATGCAAGAAAAAGAAAATAATTCCATTCCCAATAGGATCAAAAAGAACAAAATGTTTTGGAATAAAATAAACCAAAGAGCAGAAACATATATTGAAAATTACAAAACATTGCTAAAAGAATTTAAACACATAAATAAGAGCAAAGGCATTTCATGAATTTAAAGAATTAATATTAAAATGACAATACTACTTGAACCCAATAAAAATCCCAATAGGACTTTTGAAAAAAATAGAAATACTCATCTTAAAATTCTTATGGACTCTCATGAAACTCTGAGTAAACAGAACAATCTTGAAAAAGAAAGAACAAAGGGAAAAAAGAACAAAGCTCAAGGATTCATACTTTCTGATTTCAAAACTTGCTACAGTAATAAAAACTTTGGTTCTTGCATGAAAACTGTCATAAAGATCAACAGATAGAATATAGTACAGAAGTAAATTCTCACATGCATTTTCAATTTTCAAAAATAAAAGTAAGACTATTCAGTGCAAAAATGACACTCATTTTAGCAAATGGTGCTGGAAAAACCAGAAGTCTTACATGCAAAAATTTGGACCCTTATGTTATATCATATACCAAAACAAAAACTTTGAAATGAATTAAGCGCCTGAGTGCTGGAGTTAAAACTCTTAGAGGAATCATAGGAAAAGTTTTAATGGTATTGGATTAGATAATGGTTTCTTGGCTATGACACCAAAATCACAAACAACAAAAGAGATTTCATTAAATTAAAAACTTCTGTACATAAAAGGAAGCTATCAGAAGTGAAACGAGAATTCACAAGATAGGAAATAGTATTAGTAACCTATATTTCTGGTAAAAGATTAACACCCAGAACGTATAAAAAGCTCTCACAACTCAACGACAACAAAAAACAACCTAGTGCAAAAACAAAGGATTTAAATAAGCATTTCGACAAAGATATGAAAATGACTGGTTAGCACATAAAATGCACATCAGGAGCAAATAAGAAAAGTGCAAATCAAAACCACAATGAGATAACATTCCATACCCATCAGAATGGCTCTTATTAGACACAATGTGGGAGAGAGAGAGAGAGGCAGAGAGAGAGAGAGAGAGAGAGGAAGAAGGAAAGAAGGGGGTGGGAGGCAGAACAAGTATCAGAAAGAATGTGGAGAAATTGGAAAGAACTCCTGTGTGTTGTGCTATGGTTTAGATCTAAAACGTCCTCTCGAAGTCTCATGTGTTTGTGGGGAGACTGAATCATGGGGCTGCTGTACTCTTCAGTGGGTTCATTTCACTGATGAGTTCAGTGGTTCGATGTGCAATTAGGAGGTAAGTAGCTGAAGGTTGGAGCTGGGTTACTAGGGGTATGACTAGAAAAGTGTATTCTTGTCTCTGATTGTCCCTTCTTTCTCTGTTTCCTGGCTGCCATGGGATGAGTAGCTTTCCTCTGCCATGCCCTTGCCTTTCTGTTTTGGAGTAGGCTGACCACGGACTGAAATGAGAGGCAAAATATTTTGTACCAGCCACAAGAGAGTAATTAAGGCAGTATATAAAATGCTACAGCAACTGTGGAAAACAGTTTGGCATTTTCACTAAAAATTAAAAATTTACCACATGTTTCAATATTTTTATTTCTGAGTATATATCAATTGAAGGGAGGGATTCAAACAGATATTTGTATACTAATGTTCACAACAGCATTATTCAAAATAACCAGAAGGTAGAAAGAGCCTGAGTGCCCATCATAGAGTGAGTGAATAAACAAAACATGGTATATCCGCACAGCAGAACATTGTTCGGCCTTAAAAGGGAATGGAATTTTGACACAGTCTACAACATATCTTGAAAAGTTATAACTGAAATAATCCAATCACAAAAAGGCAAATAATACATGATTCCACTTAAATGAGGTGTCTAAAGTAATCAGATTTATAGTAGGCAGATTTATTTATAGTAGAATAAAGATTACCAAGAACTGGGAGGAAAGGAGGAAAAATGGAAATTTTAATGGGTAAAGAGTTTCTGTTTGGAATGATGAAAATTTCTTAAATGCACAGTAGTAATGGTTGCATAAATTGTGAATGTGCTTATGCCATTTAAAATGATTCAAATGGTAAATTTTGTTATGTGTAAATTTCCCACAGTAAAAGAAATCTATTGGTCAATTACAAACGGGAAAACAGGTCAACATATTGTGGAATATACATACAATGGACTTCTACTCATCAATGTAAAAAACCAAACGGACGAATCTCATAAACAACAACATGGATGAATGTCATGAACAGTTTATTTAGTGAGAGAAGTCTCACATCAAAGGAGATATACAGGATAAATTATTCCAAAGTGAAAATATCAGCAAGTGATTACCTGGGAGGGTGAGAGAGTTGGATATTCAGTGCATAAGGGCTTGACAGAATTTTCTAGAATGAAAGATATTTACTATGTCTTGTTTTTGGTAATTGCATATAATTACCAAAATTAATTTCATTGAACTCTGAAAATTTTATCGCCTGCTAATTATACCCCAAAGATAAAGAAAAATTCTACTGATCATAATTTCTCTCTAGCAGGACAGTGCTGAGCTGAGTATGCCAGTAGCCATTCTCCTTACCCTTGTCTCTGGCTATGCAGCCTTTTCCTTATCTCTTTGTGGTTGATGTTTCCTTTGGTTCTGTTAATATATTTAATCAGGTTACATTAGCATTTTACTGGTCTGATAAATATTCAGTCGTTTTAAAGGTGATTTTTCATGTCACCTGCTCAACCCCTCACGTCTTCTTCTGAGAGCAGCCTTACCACATATAATGACTGTGTCTCAAGGATATAACTCACTATAGCCCCAAATTATACTATGATATTTTTCCAGTATTTGAGACCCAAAATTAAACAGGATGGTCCAATATTTTAATATAAGTCAAATAAATGATTAAATCCCATCATTTAATACCCAACATTTCATTTTTTTAAATCAAAAAAATGTCAATTACACTAAGCTCAAAAAGTAAAATTTAAAAATTGAATCTCAGATTTTTCCATCTTCTGGAAGGTCACACTTCAACCAAAACAAGCAAAAAATCTTTTTAATTACTAAAAATTGATCAGTACAAATGATTCATTTTAAACTAAGTTAAATAATTAAATTGATTAGATTTTAGTTTAATAATAATAAATAACTTGTTAAAATGATTAGTACAGCATGCAAATAATTTTATCTAAATATAGTTCATATTTACACACATTCATGGTGGCCCAATATTTTGTTAATAGTCAATTTATAACTACACAGTCCAACCTCTTTATCTTGTTCATGGTTATGTTCCTAATGCCCAGTGGAGTACACAAAAATATAGTAACTGCTCAGTAAGTATCTGATCAGTTGAACAAATGAGAACTTCTAGTAAATGGGCCACTGCATCCCTTAAAATACATATCCTCAAAGTCTCTTGCCTCCAGATTATTTTCATTATGTCTTTTCTCACAATCACATTATGGCCAAATCAACTTTCCTGCTTATAACCAAGATATGCAAATGACTTCACGATATGAGGAAAGATGGCAACATCAATAATCCAAATAGTTTTCAATGCAACTGGAGTATACTATCTGCTGCGGGAAATTTAGCTTTCTGGAGGTGATACGGTGATCTGTTACAGCATCAGGCCTATGTAGTGTACAGCTCTGTGCTTAAAGCTCAACATCTCTCCTTGGTAGACGCTTATTGTTGGGCAAGTTCTTTAATCACCCCAAGCTTCAGCTCTTCCTCTGCAAAATGGAGATGATAGGAAATTATTTATTCATTCACTCATTTATCAAATATGTACTGAATATCTACCATATTCTAGCCCTTAAACCAGAATCTGAGGTTATAACAGGGAAGAAAATGGACCAAAATTCCTGTTTTCATGGAGTTTACAGTCCAGAAAGAATGACAAATGATAAACCAAGTAAATAAATTATGGAGTGAGTCTAATGAGTAAGAGAATTTTCCAGGAGACTGGGATTCTGCAGGCTTTAGTAAGGCAAAATCAAAGACCTGTGGTAAATTATTGGTAATGGGATGAATTATGTGTGCCAATAGGCAGTTTAGGGCAATTATTTAAATAGATTAAGACAGTGAACATCTCTAGCTACATGGATGGATGCCATAATGGACAGACAATCAGAACCACAGATGGATGAAGTGCAGGCAGGCAGACAGACAGATCTAAACAGACTGACACAAATGGTACCTCAAGATGCCCTGACAGTGGTGTCTGCTGTTGAAATGATTGGCTGTTGATGAAACAGAAATTCGTGTTTCTCTCCCTCACTGAGCCACATGTGTCTTTGCAAAATCCTCTCCACCCTGAAGGATGATTCAGAGGAGCTGTTCTTCTACCAGGAGAGTGCCTACAGTACCTCTAGTCTCTTCTCTGACCCCTCTGAAGAACACTGACTCTTTTTAGCAGGAGAGAGGTGACCCAGAGAAGTCTCTGTGGTAGGAAAAGCTAACAGCCCCAACAGATAGAAAACAGAGAACAGATGCCTGAAAAGCAGACACATTCCTCAAGGACATGGATGTCAGAGGATGTGGATGCATTCAGCAAGGTGATAAATGTCAAGTTTTGTTTTAATAAAACCAGTGTCACATCTTTCCCAACCTCCCATTTCAGAGAACTGAGTATGAACTGAGTATTGAAAGCTATCAGAGAATTTTTGTTGGTCTTCTGGATGTGGTAATGGTATTGTAACACTGTATAGTAGGAAAGGTCTTTGTCTTTTATGTTTGCAGTGTAATGATATGATATCTGAGATTTGCTCTGGCAAACTCCAGCCAAGAATGGGAAAAAAAGGGAAGTGAGGATTTATATGAAACACATTTGGCAATATATATACAGCTCTTGGGTGAGTATTGGGTGCAGGGGTTTCAACAGATGCTGCCCTTTATTATTAAGTGTGCTGGAAAGTTTTCACAGTAAAAAGTTAAAATGGAATCTTTCCGTTTATTTCCAAAGAAGAAAAAAGCTATAAAGACACATATATGCTCTTGGAGCATTTTTCTAGCTCTGGGGATTAATACTGTTGGGCAGATGAAAGCTATTCCATTAAATCGTTTATGGTATTTAAAGAGCAGTTTGGTTCTATTTAATTGCTACCTTGAATTAACTGCTGCTTCAGCCTGGAGAAATGATTGTCAGAGCCAGAAAGAGTTGACAGTGAGCTTCAAGTGGTGTTGAGTGGCTTCAAGTTTGGCCAGCAACTTAGGAAAAATAGCCCATCCCTGAGGAAGCATGCCAAATGCCCAGGTGGAGGACAAAACTGTAAAAAACAATCTGCCACCATCTAGATGAGAAGGTTATTTGAACTCCTTCCAAAGTATTCCCAGAGCATTTTGCAATGCAGAGGAATATTTAAATAACTGAGCTCTGCCTTACCTTCCTTCAATATCCGTTCATTGTGTATTTATTCAGTATCTCCTGAACAGCAGGCACCATGCCAGGCCCATAAGGCCATTAGCCCACAGCGGAAGGTCTTATGAGGTCCAGCCAGGAGGACAGTCATCTTTCAGTGTACAGTAAAGAGAATTATTGCCACATGATAAGGACACACATTCACAGAGCACAGTAAACACGTGTTGGGCACTGGTCTAAATGTTCCACAAGTAGTAACTCATTGCATCCTCCTCCAAAATTTATGGGGCGTTATTAGATGGCTGTGGATGAAGAGGTTTAGTAACTTGCCCTAGATGATCAGATGCTAGCCTGTGGAGCTAGGATTAGAACTCCGAAGGGCTTGCTGCAGAGCCTCCTCTCCTAACCACTCTGCTGTGCTGCCTCTTAAAGGAAAGCACTTTAGAGTGCGTCCTCTGAGAAGCTACTATGGGCCCAGTTCTGTTGTTGACTCTGGAATAAAGTTGAGAATAAAACAAAGTCCGTGCACTTGTAGAGCCATCCTGGAGGCAGAGAGACAATGACAAACGCCTCAATGTATCATTTGTCAGGAGGTCATGGAAGGCAATGTGCAGTGGAAGGGGACCAGAAAAGGAACGAGGAGGATTCTCACAGAAGGTGACATGTGATAGAGACTTAGAAGTATGGAAGGAATGTGGGAGAAGGCTACACCAGAAAGAACTACAACACAAAGCCCTTGTGGTGACAAGGGTTAAGATAACTCCAAGGACACTTAGAGATTGGAGTGATGGGGGTGTGGTGGGAGTATCAGGAGCCAGGGGATGCAGAGCCATGTAGATCAAGGCAGGAAGCCCGTGTCCTCCTTTGGATGCTTGTAAGCAGAAGACAGACAGGACATAGCATTTTTTATTAAGGAGCAAACACACAATCAGGCAAAACCTTTAAGAAGCTGTTACAGCCATCCAGCTATTCACAATGGTGACCTGGACAAGGGTATAAACACAAGGCAAGATGGCAAGTGGTTGCTTTTGGGTGCAGTCTAGAGGTGAAGCCAATATGACTTGCTCGAAGATTGGTTGCAGGTGTGAGAACCAGTCCACTTGGTTTGAGCACCAGTAAGGAGGGATCTACCTTGCACAGAGACAGAGAAGGCTGCCAAAGAGTTTCACTACTGAGCCTGGAGAAGAGACTGGCAGCCAGAGAAAGCAGAATGAACGTTGGCTGTGGGTGCATGGAAAGAGGGCGGGTCAAGGCTGGAAATGAGAATGGATGAAGAACAAAAGACGACCAGGGTGATACAATGAGAGCAGATGCCAGGGGGTTCTTCAGGAATTCTGGAACCAAATGCCCAGGCCTGAGGGTCACTCAGGGAGACTAGGGTACTGCTCAGCTTTGAATTCAGTGCTGAAGAACAGTGCAGGCACAGAGATGCAGAGGGAAAATGCTGCAGCAACCCAGCAGGCTAAGGTACAGAGGGAGCATGGCCTGGACATGGGGCCAGCACCATCAGTGTCCCCAGTGACCACTGACCAGGTAAGACTGGCAGAACCCACTTTCAGCAATGCCCAGAGGGTGGGGAGGCAATGACCAGAGAGGAATCCTTCTGCCTGAGTCTCCCAGGCACACACAGCAAGCCTGACGGAGAAAAACAGATGGTGCGGCGGCGGCAACAAGCCATCCTTTCATGATGTGGCCGTTGGGGCTGTACAATTATTGATGGAAGCTGAGCAAGTGGTATCTGAGGAGAGCAATTCAGTTCAGTAATATTTCAAGAACTTGCTTTGATGTGGCGATTCCAAGAAGAAGTTTGAGTCAACCCCCTTCCCCATGGCTCTCAAACTCCTCACTACAGAGTCCAGCTGCAAAATTGCTGCCCCAGGCTAGACCCCAACAGACTATATGGCAGTTCACCAACAACCAGTTCCCCAAGACCAGTTTGGTACATTTGCCATTCATTCATTGACTTTCCTTGGAATGATCTAAAGCCCTGGGACATAGCTAGAGATGGCAAAAACAGAGCACGAGCGCAGGCATCAAGCACAACTCAGAGAGTCATCCCTGAGAAGGTACCTAGCTAGGGCCAAGCGAAAGTGGGAATATACTTTCAGAAGAGACCACCTCCGCTCAGCCCTCGGGGACCAGAAGCACATGTCTCAAAGCACATGTAAATGGACACTGGAGGCTTTGGACTTCTAGCAAGGACTCTCAAAGTGAAGAACATGACAAGCAACAGCTGGAACCAGATGCTACCTCAGAAAACATCAAGATGCAGTAGGAGGAGCAACACCAACAAAGCCCAGCTGGTGAGAAAGGAGCTGGGCTCCACATAAGTGTGAGTTCTGCCCCAGAATAAGGGAGGCATATAGTGGCATATCTTCTCAAGTGAGTCACAAGTTCACAGTTCTGAACTGCCACACAACAGGAGAAAGGCACTAGTAACCTGGCAAAGCATAAACTACTGAGGGATTCTCCTCTCTCCTTATTTTTTCCTCTTTTCTATGTCTCCCTACCATCCCCTGTTAATTGATCCCACCAACTCAGAGAATAGTGCCTTAGTAGGCTTAGGAGATAACCCAGTATGTGACCTTGGGCAAATCATTTCCATCCTTTTATGCCTCAGTTCCCTCATCTCCAAAGTGAGGAAGAAGGTAAAGTAAGAGCACCAGCCTCATAGAGTGGATGTGAGGATTATGCAAATTAACATTGTAAAATTCTGGGAAGAGCCCTTGTTTCATAGTAAAGGATTCACATATAATATCACTTGTTACTATTGCTGCTGCTGTAATTGTTATTACTGTATTTACTAGTCATTCAGCGAAAGGAAACTATTCAGGCCAAGGTATAGCTCAGTGAAAAACCAAGAGAGAATTTCAGTCTTGCACTTTTTGAAACTGATTTCTAAGAAGGGGAATGAAGTGGAGAGAGATTCTGTTATCTCCAGCTGGTACAGGGCATGAAGGCTAAGAAGCCATGCTGGGTAACATCACAGGCTGTAAGGTGAGGTGGAACAGAGTGCATTTTCAATCTCCATAGCACAGAGAGCCTTTGCTTAATGGATGAGTTGTCATGATCTGTTTCTGAGAATTCTGGTGAGAATTCTGGTGAGCCACCCTTTCCATTGGTTCCAGGAGAACACTCAAGGATGCTTTGGGGGGTGGGGAGCTGTATTAGTCAGGGTTTTACCAGACAGAACAGATATAACACAAGATATACAGATGTAAGAGAAACAAGATTGGCTTAGAATGGTCAGCCACAGAGTTAGATGAGGAAGCATGCAGGGTCTCCATGTCTGCACATTGCACATGTCGGCACACTGGAGGCCGAAGGATGCAATCCAAGGTCTGGAGTTCACCCTAGTGTCTTGTGCAAGCCCACCAGGCTGATGGGTCTGCGACAGAAGGCCAAAGGCTCTACGATGAAAGGCTGAAGAGTCTCTGTTGGGAAGCTGAAGAGTCTACACTGGAAGCCAGGAGACCAGGTCCAACCGAAGGCGAAGACTGGAGCTTCTCCCAAGAATGGAATGCATTTGTCCTTCCTCCTTCCCTTTTATTCCTCCAGGTGATGAGCCACCCTAGGGCGGGTCTTCTACACCCTTGGGTGTAGAGTTGCTAAACCCATTTATTTAAGCTTTTAAATGTCTCAAGTCGACACAATCAATCAACCACTACAGTAGCGTTACTGCCTAGTTATGCTCCTGCTCCTCTGACAAGGAGAATCATGCTCCAACTCACCTTGAGTTAGCGATTTAACCCCATGGTAGAGATCAAACAGTGTTTCAAAAGATGATGTGCTTCTTCCTCTCTACACACATATTTAGCCTATTGCTCAAGGGCAGAGAGAATTTCAGCCCTTTTATATACCCATGATGTCTGTGCTGCTCAATCCCTGGGATAAAGAAATTGCTCATCTAGTGTTCACTGAAAATGCTTTGCTGGAAGTTGTGTTGAAAGGCAAACTTGTTTTCTTCTGCTTTTACATGGTGGGCTGGTAGGGTTGGTCCTAATGGGACCTTCTTTCTATTTCCTTCCACCCCCTCTGGAAGATGGCTAAGCAGTCTCATCATGTCCTTCGATTCCTACGCCCTGCACGACTAAGCAGAAGCAAAGTCAGCCTGCAAGCTTCCCTCAGTCCTGTGTGCGCCTGTGTCAAAATACTCCCCCGCAGAAAGGACAGAGTAGCTCATTCCTCCTCTCCTTCCTCTTGATGCCTTCAGGCTCCTCTCCATGGTGTGTACAAATCCTGAGGACCACACAGGGAAGTAAGGTGAGGCTCCAGGGACCCAGAGTCCTTCATACGCTTAGGTGTATCCTCAAACAGGGACAGTAATGATACCCACTTTGTAGATGGGAAGCCAGAGGCTCCGAGGGCTTGAAGAACTAGAATAGTCAGTAAGCTGGAAGGGCCAACGTTCTATGGCTCACTTAAAATTTTTAAATTCCCTTGCCAGTTTATCCACTGATTTAGACTTTCAAGCTCTCTACTTTAATAAATTAATGACCCAGAAAAACATGTGTATATATTCACACATACACATACACATTTGTAAACATGTAATAAAATATATAACAGAAAAAAAGCCATAATGTATATAGTATAAAATAAATCCCCCTGCAGAATACCCCTTGCAATTCTAGGCAGGTGGAAGAATATGTGCAAATCCAATCGTGTTGTTTCCCACGAAGACATAGTGGACTCAGTGCTGTCTCTCTGCTTACTAATTCGCAGTCGACTCCCAAGACATCAGCTGTGCCTCTCCCCTCGTTCCTCAGTCTGGCAGTCAGGTCCTGAGCTATGTTCTCATTAGAGCAGATTTCCACCTTCAGCAAGGGCAGCACAGCCTTCAGATGGAGGATCCACAGCATCAAGGATAATACACTGTGCCAGCCATTCCAATGAGGTGAACATGACGAAGATGTCCCCCAGTGTCCAGCATGTGGACAAGAGGTGACAGGGCCGAACAGGACCCCACAGCAATTGGCACAGCCCAGTGGCTAGAGCCTGTTTCTCCTGCCTGGATTGCAGGAGGGGACCTGGGAGAAGGCTGCTTCTGAGTGGGATGCTGAGTAATGGATGCAATAATATCAGCTGCACTGCTAGGTGCTCTGGGGTCAGATTTTTCTCAATTAACGAATTAATGTTTGTAACATGAGGACAGCATGTATACTGCAGTGCCCGAGAGCAAGGAGGCTCTGCTCTCATCAATCCTGCAAATGATTTCCAGGAGCGGAGGTGCCAGAGCTGGAGGAAAAGGGGCACCAGCTGGAATCAGATCCTGGACCCTAATTCCACCTTTGTTTACAGATGAACTGCAGGATCTGGGGCAAGTCATCCTTTTCCTTGGGACAGCTTGCTTGTACTCACTTGTATTTAAGGTAAATAAACATACACACAGTCATCCTGAGTATCCACAGGGGTTCAGTGGCAGGACCTTTGCGGACACTAAAATTCCTTGTGCTCAAGTCCCTTCCATAAAAGAGTACAATATTTTTATTTAACTTGTACACATTCTCCTGGATACTTTGTCACTTATAGATCACATAGAGTATTTAATACAATATACATACTGTGTTGTTTAGAGTTCCAACCAAGCAAGTCAGGAGGCCAGGTAGCCTAGCAGTTAGAACACAAACTCTGGATGGTTTACTTAGGTTTAAGTCCAGCTCCAATAGTTACTGGCTCATTTGATCTTGGGAAAAATCATAGAGAAGGAACATTAGGTTCGCAGTAGGAGGAATGTGAAGATTCAAAGATATAAACTATATAAGATGCATGGACACTGTATAAATGTTACCTACTAACCTCCCAGCACTTAGGATCATTGAAATTTTAGGAAATCTCTATCCTATTATTGTTTTATGTCAGTCTGACCTGCCAGATTGAGAGCTTGATGAGAAAAGAAACCATCTCTGCCTTGTTTTATTCCTATCCCCAAATCCTCACAAGAAGGAGTGCTCAACAGATTGTGTGGCTTGATTGGGTATTAAAACAAAGACCTGAGCACCCACTTCCGGGACTATGGAGGTATAGGCAATCACGAGCCACCAAGTGCATTATAAGCCATTAAAGGCCATGATACCAGGCAGTGTGGTTACACCTGTGAGCTGCTGATGGGCTCACAGACCTCAGGGTGGGCCAGGAAGAGGACCAGCCAGGGCAGGCATGAGGAGTAGAGTTACAACAGATGCGGAGATCTGGAAGAGATGCCAGCAGAGGCGGTTAGGGGGTGTCCCCAGGGCATGGACAGGTGGATGACAGAGGGAGTGACATCATCATGGCCTTTGTATAAACATCCAGGCCCTAAGCATGGGCTAAGCACCAAGTTATCTGGGCCAGGCACTAAGTGGAGGTGTTTGTGCACCTTCGCCCACTGGACTCACTTTCCCCAGAAAGCTGTCCTTCATTTATTCACTCATTTGTTCATACAATATTTCTCAATTTTTTACAGAGACTATTTTAATGAGTGCTTGCTAAGATTCACTCCAAAATGTAGAGAACCCAGCAATGAATAAAACAGAGACTCTTCTATCATGGAATACCTGTCCTAGTGCAGACAGGGGCTGATTATTAAATCAGTCCCTGTCAAGACTGCCTTGGATAAGTACCAAGTTGAAAACATACAGGAAGTGAGGCTCAGAGGGATCGCTTAATAGAAGGGGGTCAGCAAAGGTTTCTTGAATCAGATACATTTCAGCAGGAATGGAAGTGGAGGTAGAAGTTATGAGGAAGTCTGAGGGAACAGAAGGTAGAAAGACCTTTGGGTAGGATTGGCCCTGTTGGATCCAGGTAACAGCCATTTAGGGATCTTAACCTGAGTAGGGTAACCAGGGGGTACAGTGAACAGAGATGAGATCAGGATTGGGGGGGGACCTGAACACAGGGAACAATATTAGCTGCAATAAGGGTAATAAGCAGAGGGAAGAAACATGACTCAGCCTTTGACAGACCACTAGCTACCTCTGGAGAACAGGGTGTTGGAGGTCAGGGTGAAGGGAGATGATCATTATAGAGAGGAGATTGCTGTCTCCCTGGGGACAGTGATGGTGCCTGAGACCAGGATGTGATGGAGGAGGCAGTCAGACTCTATAAACTGGGGCATTAGATTTGCATGAGATGTTGTAGTTGGAACTAATGGGGACCTTGACCCACCGCTGGTGCCAGCAACTTTGTTTGGCTGACCATGAACCCCTTCCCCATTCACACCCTCCCAACCTGATGCCTCCCTTTGGGTCCTCATGGCTGTCATATTGGTCTTTGTAGCTTTGGAGAAACAAATCTAACAAAGAGCTCCTGCACTTTGGAGGTTGAAGGTAAAATTAAGAACCATTTGCTTTCCATTTATAATTTATGCATTATACACCACCTACTTCCCAAAAGGATTTGAGATCGTGTACAATAACAACCATCTTTAAACCATCTGCGCAGACACTAAAAAACATGTTTTCAGCAAATCCTTAATGACACAAGGAAATGTTCAAAACATAACTTTAAATGAAAAAGACAGGATACAATGTTTTATTTACTATAATATTGTTACATAATACAGAAATGGATAGGGAGTGGGGAGAGGAAAGAAAGATGGGGAGAGGGAGAGGGAGGAAGATAAGGGAGAGAAAGAACAGGAGAGGGAGGAGGAAGGGGAAGAAAGGAGGAAGGAAAGGAGGGAAGGAGGGAGGAAGGGAGGGGGAGGGGAGAGATGTGGGTAGAGATTGTTTCTCTTCTTAAATTTATATGGTAAGATCTCACTGCTTACAGAACACGATTCCCAAAAAACATAACTAATATTTTTTTGTGTCAGTAGTTAAACATTTATACATCAAATTGGGGGAGTTTTTTGTACTGGGGATCGAACTCATGACCATGTGCTTGCAAGGCAGTCGCTTATGCCGGTGACCTAAATCCTTGGCCTTCAAATTGTATTTTTAAAAGTATGACTGACACACGAAGACCATGGCAGCCAGTTGGATTTCATTTATCCCTCACCCCACCAGGTCCACACCACGCCCTTCCTGCTCACTCTGTGCACTGGGGGCTTCTTTGCTTCGTGGCTTTTGGTTGGTTTGAGTCAATAGGGACTCATTTTTAAAGAATCACAGGGTGCAGGAGGGGGAGGGCTGAGAGAAATGGTCAGATCCTGCCCTTCCTTCCTGCTTTATCTTAGCTCTAAAGTGGCTATGTCCTTGTCCTTGGCTGCCCGAGAGCCTGGATCCTAGGCCTCTGGCATCTGTGGATCCTGTTCAATCTGTTTTCCCTCGCTAGCTCCTGAATCACTGTCCTTTGCTATTTCTCTTAACTCTGCCCTTAACTCTGTCGTGGTTTAAAATTTCTTTAGTTTCGTACTTCTTAATATCTACATACATAAGAATCACCTGGACAGAAAGTTGTTAAAACATAGATTGTTATACACTACAATACTGTTGACTATAGCTACCTTGCAATGCAACAGAACCCAGGGTTCGTTCCTCCTCACAGTAGCTTTGTACCTTTTGACTCATTTCTTTCCATGCCTACCTCCCTCTTACCCTTCCTGGCCTCTGAATACTTACATTCTATTCTCTTGCCAGGAGAATCAATTGTTTTAGATTCTGCATATGCATGAGGCCGTGCAGCTTTTGTCTTTCTCTGCCTGGCTTATTTCACTTACCCCAGTGTCCTCCAGTTCCATCCATGTTATCATAAATGGATAGACTGTCACTATTTTATGGCTGAATAATATTCCATTATGTATGCCGCATCTCCTTTTTCCATTCATCCATTTTTAAATAGCTGCAGGAGAAGATAGTTTATGTTCTCACCACAAAGAAATGATAAATGCCTAAGCTGATACTAAGTACCCTAATGTGATTATCATACAGTAGAAGCTGGACTGAAACATCACACTGTGCCCCCAAAATATGTTGTTATTAAGCATCACTTAAAAGTAAAAGATTTTTTTAAGAAAACAGATTCCAGTCCTTACTCCCAGAGATTCAGATTCAGGGGTCTGGGCAGGACCTGGAAAGCTTCATTTCTAACAGACTCTTAGGGGATCATGTTGATAGCTTGTGTCCACTCTGTAAGCTGAGCTCCACTATAACTAATGGGCATTGCCATCTACTTCCCAGTAGCTCCCTAATTCTGTGATGAGGGCAGCTCAGTAGAAGCTTCTGCGGTGGTAGAAATGCTCTTTTCAGTTCTGTGCTCTTTCATGAAGTAGCCACGGGTGTCTTGCAAGCACTTGAAATATGGCTAGTGCCACTGAAGAACTGGATTTTTAATTTTGTTGTATTTAATGAATAAAAATAATCAGCTCCAAGCTAATAAAGGTCAGCGGGCACTTTTAACATCCTATTGGAAATCTCTTTTACCAATTGATAGGTTCATTAGGTACTGTTTCTGTTTCTAAGTTCATCTCCCCTACAGGGGACACTTGGGTTAATTGCTCTGGTGGTTGATTACTCAAGTCCCATTTTCCCCTGCTGTGGTGGTGAGGGTGTGATATCAATCTGATTGGCTTTGGGATCCATCTAGGGGATTGATGGAGCACGCCTCTGGGTATGGCTAAGTGGGTCACGGAAGCATGGCCTTGGGGATTATATCTGGTCCCTGGCCCCTTCCTCTCTGGATTGTTCCCTTGCTCTGCTTCCTGGCTGCCATGAACTAAGCATCTTTGCTCTCCCCAGGTCCTTTCACCATAATGTTTCTACTTTGGAGCCAGCTGACCATGTACTGAATCCTTAAAAACTGTGAGCTAAATTAAACCTCTCTTCCTTTAAGTTGTGAATGTTGTGTATTGTGTTCTAGAAGTGAGAAAGTTGGCTAGTATACCTAGCTTCCATAGATATGTCTTCATGGCCCTTCCAGCCTCCACTGGCGGCCTCTTAATGGTACCACAACTCTCAACCCACTGCCTGGTTCCAAGGCCAGTGCCACAGATTTTAGGCATATGTGACAATGTCAACTTCTCTCCCAGTTATCAATTACTGCACTGCCTAAAAACCACCCATGAACAAGTCACTGCGAGCAATCACTATTTCATTATTTCTCTAGATTCTTGGAATTCATCTAGGCAAATCTGCTCCATGCAGTATCGGCTAGGCATTTTGCAGGACTAATTGGGATGACTCATACAAGTTAGGTTCCTCTTCCAGCCAGTAGCATGGCGAACTGGGTGCTCAGATGGGACTATTGACAGGATGCCTCAATCCTCATCCAAAGGTTTTTCTTCTCCACGTAGCTTGGATTTCTCATAGCATGGCAGCTGGATTCCAAGAGACTAGAGGTGCGAACTGCTCAGAAATCCCATTATTAACAAGGTTTGGGTGATGCCAGTGTACCCAAATGGTCTGACACACAGACCATTCCTATAGCAGAAGTAGCCTGGGGTTTAGAAACCCATCAACCTACATCCAAAATAAATGTTTACTAATGTTTTGCTTTCAGTCCTTAAGGAAATTACCCAACACCCTCAGTGTTCCAGTGTTGAAGGATAATTGTGGAACAACTTTGAGAATTGTAAGAAAGAAGGAGGCTATGGCTAGCTGTGTATCCTTGGGTACTCAAACTCACTTGTCAGTTTAGCTTCTTTTATGAAAATTAACTCTGTAATTGAAACAATGGTATCTACCTTACAGGGTGGCTGTGAACATTCAGTGAAATCTGGAATAAATAGATTGTTTACATGCAAGAAAATAGAGGGCGTACACCAGCTCCCTCCACCTCCAGCTCACTTAGACCCACTACATATGCTATAGCAGGTCTGCTACTGTGTTGTGGGTGAGCAGTGTGGAAAGATCAAATACTGAGCTGCTAAGTTAAATCTGAGGCAAATTCATGGTCCCCTTGTAAGAGTGACCCCGTATCTGCAGAAGAGTGAGGTTGGCATCCCCTTACCTCAGTGGGTGGAAACCAAGAGAATAACCAATAACCAAACAGAATAACTAAGAACCCTAGCTCTACTCTATTGCTTACAACATCAGTGGCTATTGTGATTCATGATCCTTGCCGGCAAATTGAGCTGCAAGCTTCTGACAACCGAGGAGAGTATCCTTGAATGTCCCTGATTTAATTCCATTGAAGCTGTTCCTCCCACAGGTCCTTGGCCACACTTGGGGATCAAATGTTCTGAACCACTGAGGAAGACCTGTTATAGTTTATGTCCAGATGTCCCCCCAAAGCCGCACACGCTCATAGGTGGGACTTTGGGGAGGGGTAATTGGATCATGGAGGCATGATGATATTCAATGGATTCATCCATTGATAAATTTATAGGTAAATGTGATGTTGGGAGGTAAAGTCTGGTCTGAGGAGATGGTCCCTGGAGGCCTGATGTGGAAGGACTTTCTTCCCTCCTTCTTTCCTTATTCTCTCTCTACTTCCAGTCTGCCACGTCATGAGCAACTCTCCTTTGCTACGCTTCTCTGCCTTAGAACCAGTTGACTATGGAGTGAAAATTCTACAAACTGTGAGCCAAACTAAACTTTTCCTTCTTTAAATTGTGGGTATCAGGTATTCTGTCTCATTTCCAAGAAAGTGACTAAGAAATGGTCTAAGCTTATTTGGTCATTTATGTGGGCTCTCCTATATTGGCTGAGACCTGTCTATAGTTCCAGAAGGGCCTTCAAATGGTGAGATTGTATCAAGGTGTGAACTAGCAGCACTACACCTAAGAATAAGGCCAGAAATAACAAGGCAAAAAACAGTAGTAATGTTCATTTCACATTTACTCCTTACTAGACTCTGTGGTAAATACCCTAAAGGATAGAGATACATTAGGTGATTTCATCATCACAAAAATAACACAGAGTGACTAACACAAACTAAGGCAGCTACTACATCACTAGGCGATATAATTTTATTGGACAACTGTCATAGATAGGATCTATCTTCATCAAGAATGCCATCCTGCAGTGCAAGGTGGGATATAAATAGGTATTAGCTCATCCTCATAACAGACCCAGGAATAAAGGCAACATAATAAACCACATTTCTCCAGTGAAGAAACTAAGAGTCATAAAGATTAAATGATCTGCTCCATGTCACAGAGTGAAGTGGCAGGGCTTGACCCAAATTCAGGTCTGGCTAAAAGAAGACTGTGCGGAGATTTTTTGAAGGTTGGTGATTTGGTGTAACAAGGAACTCTCATCTCACAATTAAAAATATTTCCCTCCTGATACATGGACCATAATATTGTTCCTTTATATTTGTGCATGCATACACACACACACACACACACTTCTTGAGAAAAAAAAGAGCAATGAGAATAAGCCAAAAGTCTAAGAAGCCAACTCACTTTTGTACATTGGCCAAAGCAGAACTGGAAGACTATTCTCTGCTCTGGGCACGAGGCTCAGCACTGCGGGTCCTGGTGATGGACTGTGCCAAAGCTGGCACAGACCATGTCATGACCACATCCTCTTCCTCACGCAGGCTTCCTCTTCCACTTTGGCCTATGTCTTCCTTGGGGACACAGATCTTTCTTCCTTCTTCAAACACCCCGCATCACCTACCAAGATTACTGAGACAAGATCTCTACCTACCTATCTCCATGTGGCTCCTCCTTCAGCTCAACCTCTGGAATTATCTCTAAAAATGGACATTGAATGATGTCACTTTCCAGCTTGGGAATCCCTCAGGAGCTTCCACTGTCTTCACGGTCAAAGCATCTTCCAAAGTCCTTCCCAGAATCACCTCTGCCACTTAGGTACCTGCCCCAGGCTCTCCAACCACACTCATTTGAAGGTTGATCTCACTGCCCCCACTGCACCCTTTCTCAGGCCAGGGATGCCCATTCCCTGACTCACCAGCCTAGCAATGTAGGGCCATCGGCGCATCTCCTCATCCCTCTGAGAATCAACCAACTTATTGTTACAGTGAGCTTCTAGTTAAGCATTCCTCAAGGGTGAATGGAGAATGAAGGCAGACAAGGTGTGTGACACAGGGCCTGAGAGCCACCTGTTATTCCACTTGCCTAAGGTGGGAGGTCTACTCCCTGGTCCTGAACCTCCTTTATCAATATCAGCTTAGCCAACTTTATGTTCCTCCAAGGACATTTTCTTCCTGAACTAGGATTTGAACACAAGGTTTTCCCACAGAGCTAGACCTCCCGACCTGCCTTTGTTTGTTTGTTTGTGCTCTTAGTCTTTTGGTGAGAGATGGGATCTCTCAATAAGTCACTAAACTGTCCAAACTGGACTCAGACTTGTGATCCTTCTTTCTTAACCTCCCAGACCAAGAGTGCTTCTCACGCCATCCTGACCCCTGCCCACAGCAGCAGCTTCTCTTTTCTCTTTCCTCCCACCTCTTCCTCCTTCTCTTCCTCTCCCTCTCCTCCTCCCCCCTCCTCCTTCCCCCATCCCTCCTCCTCTTTCTCTACCTCCTCCTCCTCCTCCTTCTTCTCCCAGAAGATCTTGCTCTAGATGATTAATAGGGAATAAAGTGGTACTTTTTTCTTTGTACTGGCCACAGAAACAAAGGGAAGGAAACCTAAGTGGACCTGGAGAGACACCACTTTGGAAAGGCCACTGGTGTTTTAAAGATTCAGTCTTTGGTTTGAGATCAGAGAGGGGTAATCACCTCCCTTCCTTTTAGACAGTGACTCCAGGCAGAAGGATGGTCTCATTCACGACTACGCACAGCACTTTCTTGGTAAATTGCTGCTATTTGTTGCCCCTTGGGAAAAGCATGAGCAGAAGGGAAAAAATATTAGGAAAGTATTTTACCCTAAAAGCCCCAGTCTATAAAATGAATCACCTGCCATATCTAGAGCCTCAGGGACATTTCACACAGTTACTTGCCCAAAATCCTTGTAAATTTCCAGCCTTGACAATCAGATGCTGAACTGAACTTGAGGGACAGAAGAAGAGGTGTAAACATTAAATATATAATCTCTCTAATGTATCCCTTCATTTCCTGATTCTTCCTTCTCCAAAGAGAAGTAATTTTTCATTTTTTCTCTTTTTTCTTGTCCCTTGACAAGGACAGAAGGGTGAACTGGAGAGTCACAGAGAGCATAGACATTCAAGGTTGGAGAAAGAAGGTTAGGTGTAGGGGAAATGGGTGTATAAATCAGACAGCCTTTAGATATGGGTTCCCACTCCATCATTTGTCAACACAATGTCTTCTAGAGATGTGCTTACCCTCTCTGAGTCATACATTCATCATTTGTGAAGTGGGGATAATCATATCTACCCCTCAGCATTCGTGAGCAGGAACCAAAAGAATCTCCTTGTGGTGGTAACAACTAATGTGTTCAGTAATAATATTATACACAGAGTACACTCTATCCACCAGGTCCTGTAGGATGTGTGTGTGTGTGTGTGTGTGTGTGTGAGCGTGTGTGTGTGTTTATTCATGGAGCCATATACAAACACCTCAGTAGATAATTTCAAACCCTATATACAAGGAATGATCCAAAAATACAGTACCTTTAAATTTTAAAAATTGTTACAATAAAACACATGCTTCCATTAATGCCTTCCAAAATATTCTCTCTCACTTCATTTTATTCTTTTTTATTTTTAAAGATAGTAAAATACAACAAAACAAGACAGAACAAAGCCAATTGAGACAATGCAGTGAAATTGGTACAGAACTTCAGAGCAAGCTACCAGGATAACAGTAATAGGTACCATAGTGTATCTTGTTATCTTCACAATAGTTGTCCATTCAGTCAGGTATAGCAAAATCAAACCAAAAACAGAATACTATAAAACCTATCAAAACAGAATATTGAATAGAGCAAAACAATTTATCAGAACTAAGCAAAACAGTGAAAACAATATTTGCCTTCAAAGAGAGGACAGAAGGAAATCCCCCATATGTGCTATATTGCATATTATCATCCTCCCAAGAGATGCTTAGACCCCTGACCCCAGGTCAGCATAATCAACTCACCAGTACAAGCATTTAGTTTCTTTATGTGCCTCAGTTGCTATGAACTCCAGCCATCCTCAATACCTTCCAGTTGGTAACTGGGGTGGGCTGGGGACGTTTGATTCTCAGCCCGCACGCTGGTAGGCTCACAGGAGATCTATGTCACTTCAAATACACTTTTTCCATTGTTCTTGCCTCTTTCTAAAGCAGCTCTGGGAGTCCTCTTGCATGAGTTTCTCTACAAGGTGTTCAAAAATACTGTGAATGAATGTTGCTGCCAAGTGCCATCCAACAGAAAGACAGGCTCCTAAAAGCATTACAATGTTCCTCGTTATTCTTACTCACCCGATCTGGGGTCATGTAACTTTGGCTTTTCCTCAAAGCCAAAATGACTATGAAAGGTCAACATATGGGTCAGTTCAGGACATCCAGAAGCCTGAACAACACAACTAAAGACAGTCAAGAAAGAGGGCTTCCAGAACTGCTTCAGAAAACAGCAAGAATTCGGAATGTGTTCAAAGCAAGGAAGGTTACTCTGAGGAAGATTAATGGCACTGTGTCTTCTACTGGAATAAATTTTTTAATTAAATATTCACCATTTTTACATGTTTCATATTCTGTTTTTTCCCATATACACACAAATCTAATTTACAAATTAGGCACAGTAAAAAACAATCACTACTAATAACAGTGAACAATTATACTAATACATTGTAATAAAACTTATTTACAACTTAAAAATTGCTTATTTTCAGAACTTTCCACTTAATATTTCTGAGACCTGTTTAGCTGTACATAATTGTGACCACAGAGAGTGAGACCATAGGTAAGGGGTACTAGTATTTGTATACAACTTGTGTATTTTTTAAAACGTTGTCCTTATAATATCCCATTTTGCAGATGAGAAAACTAAAGGACACAGAGAGATTAAATGATTTGCCTGAATAAGCAGCCATTTGACTCAGATTTTCTTCTCTTAAATCCTAGCCTACCTTGCTTGCAATTTTTTTCATTTGCTACACTAGTCAGTAAAATCTGAACAGATTGTGTCCATCAGTACAAGACTGTCAGTCAAATGAAAGGATAGGCTGTCCCTGAAAGGAATTTATTTTGGTGGATTCCTCCCCATTTACCAGGCGTCCCTGAAAATAAAACCGAGCCAGAAAATAATCAGCCTTGAAAACTAGAGATACGTCAGCCCCTAACAGCTCACCCTTGCCCTGGCTTGCTCTTATTTGGGGGAAACAGGGATAATCACACAAATACAGTGACTCCAGATCCTAGAGTTTGTAGCATTCAAGGGCACTGACACACACTGGCAAAACTCACCAGAGACTGACATATTTACCAGAATGAATGCATAGTAATTATAAATTTCATTATGTAATACATAGTATTACAATAATTATTATAAGTGCCAAGAGGACCAGAATATCTTGTCTGGCATGAACAGCATATTTGCTCCTTGTCTGAAGCCAAATTATAACCATTAATTCATTACAGGAATATTTATGGAACATTTTCCCTGAGGTGAGCAAAAGCCAACATAGCAGGAAGGTGGCTTGATAATTGTATAATCAAAGGATCGACACTGAGATTCTCGGGGTCATGACTAACCCAATATCACTTGCATCTACTTAGGCAGAAATAGTTTATTATAAGTTAGAAAAAAATATGGAAATGTCCTGTGGAAGTCAAGGCTGGGAATTAAACTCAAGCCTTGAGAGGGATGGAGATTAAGAATAAGACAGACAAGCAGTGGATAAGACCTCTCCATCCTCTTCCGCTCCCTCCCTGATCTCTCTCATCAGGTTCACCCTGTGCACCTGCTTCATTTCTTCTCTCTCACTCAGAATTCTTGGCTGCTCTGAAACTGACTTTGGCTGATTTGAACAGAGGAGAATCTATTGAAAGGATATCAGAAGACTCAAAGACTCTCCAGAAAGCCCCAAACCAGGATGAAAACAAGCAGGCCCTGGAGAGGGTACACAACCAGAATCACAGCCCAAACCATGCTGCAGACCAAACCTGACAAGGATACCAGTGCCGCTTCCACAGAGAACCAAACATCACAGCCTGTACCCTGCTACATGGGCAGCAGGCTCCATGGGCTGCTACTCACTGACCATCTCCACCCTGTTTGTAAGCTGCTGTCGTGGAAATTTTTAAAGTCAATCACCCCTCAGTGTCCTTATGGGATCAGTTCCAGGACCCCTTGCAGATACAAAATCCACCAATGACGTTCAAAACTTCCTGGTATAAAATGTAGTATTTGAAAACAACCTACACACATCTTCACATATGTCTTAAATCATCTCTGGGTTGTTTATGGTTCTTTTTTAAATGTTTAAAATTTTATTGGTATATTTTAGAAATACATAATGATAACATTCATCATAGGGAATTTGTACCTGTATATGAGATAGCTTTATTCTTTCCCATGTCAATTGTATATAAATCATTGTTATACTGTGTTGATTAGAGAATAGTGACAAGAAAAAACATCATATGTGCTCAGTACGGGCACAGTCTTTTTTTCCCAAACATTTGAGCATCAGTTGGTTGAATTCACAGAGGTAGAACTTGCAGATATAGAGTGCTGACACAGTAGACACACCCAAAAAGTGATTTATGGTTTAATGTAGCCTTGGACCAAATTAAATCCTCAAGGACGTTCTTGTTCATCTGTGTTCCCACCCACTTTACCCAATGACCCACAAGGTTTTGAAGCAAAAACGATTCATCCTGTAATTTTAGCCATGTGCAACAGCAATTTCTAGAACAGAGTTTCTCCATCTTGACACTGTTGACATGCTTGGCCAGAGAATTCTCTGTTGTAGGGCTTGTCTGCTCTGTACATTGTAGGAGCCCTGCATTCTGCCCGGTGGATGCCTACTCACTCTCCATTGTACAACTGAAGTGTCTGAGGAAGCAAAAGTGCCCCCTTACCAAGATACATATAACTTCTTATCTTCTCTCTCTTCCTCTCTCTCTATAGGTATATTCATGCATATGTATGCATAGTTATATACGTATATCTCACCATAAAATAATGTATAACCACAAAATACTATATTGTACAAATAATTCCTTAAATATTGTAAGTGTTCAAATTTATCCTGTTATCGTAGTATTTTTATTTTATCAATTTGCTAGATTCTGAACTAACACCCATACCTTGTCTCTGTTAAGAAGTTTCTTCTAATAATAGATTTCGTCCTTTCTCCTTCCCTTTCTCTTTTCTCTTCCTTGCTCTTTATTTGTTTGAGGTTACCAGGCTCAGAAGGAAGCAGAACAAATGGGAAGATGTAGATCAAAGGCTGCTAAGCAGCAGACGTGCAGGCTATAGACACAATTAATAGCATTGTACTGTACTTGGGACTGTTGTTAAAAGACTAAATGCTGTGTGATTGGTAGCTTTGTTAATTTATTTGACTATAATAATCTGTTCACTGTGTATATCAAAACATCATGCTGTATACATTAAATATACATGAATCTTTTTCAACATAAAAATACAGCTGGGAGTGTAGATCATTAGTAGAGCCCTCGCCTAGCATGTGTGAGGCCCTGGGTTCAATCTCCAGGACTGCACTAAGCAAGAGAGAAAGAGAGAGACAGACAGAGACAGAGACAGAGACAGAGACAGAGACAGAGAGAGACAGAAAGAGAGAATGAATTTAAAAAAAGGCATCAGGACCTGCAAAGTTCCCTATAGTCTGACTTATGGACTCTGTCCCCATGTCTTCATTTGACATTCTCCTCTATTGTAGATCTAGAAGTTGCTCTGTGTTAACTGTTCTACAGGGCCGGGAATTTAGCTCAGTGGCATCAACATCTGCCTGGCAAGTGTGAGATCCAGAGTTCAATCCCCAGTACCAGAAAAACAAAACAAAACAACAGCATAACAACAAAACACACATGCAACAGCACCAAAACGGTTTTGCAGTTTAGAGCACATGCTCATTAGAAATCCACAGAATTCATTTGCTTCTTTTGTCGGATATAACCATTGTCAGTTATTTCCTAAGTCCTTATTTCATTAGATATTACAAATGATAAAATTTCCTTAGTTCTTCTTCATTTATTAAGTAGAATATCTATAAAGATTAACATACATTTCCACTGTTGGATTATCTTTTTGAGGGGGAACCGACTGGTGCCAACGTTTGAACTCACAACCTTGCACTTGCCAGGCAGGCACCGTGCCAGAGTATATCCCCAGCCTACTTCTGTGTTACTTTGACAAATAGTTTGTGTATGGAAAATAGAATAAATGCTTGATTTTTCTCCATTTACTTAACAATTTTAAAAACAAAGCCTTAAAAAACTAGCACCTTCCAGAGGGGCCCTGTGTGAGATTAGCTAGTGTCATCACAAACCCCTGAATTTTAACATGTTAGAGATATTTTCAGTCCACATCAGTTATGTTTTTATTACTGCTCAAATTGTTCCATCTATAACTTCTGAGGTTCCTATAAAGAGGCTTCTGAGTCTTCTTGATGGACCCAGTGGTCTTGCATAGCTTCCTGCCTTCCTAGCATGGGAAGTCGCTCCAGGTTCATTGTGCATACTTCCTGCCCCAGACCAGGCATCAGTCTGTTCTCCAAAGAGCACTCGTTCCGGCCAGTGTGTCACAGTTTCCTTGCAACTTACTCCAGACTCAATTCCCAAGCCACTAAGCACAGCTGGCCAAAACCAGACTTTGGTCTCTGGGTCTTCAGTGACCCAAAACAGTTTTGTTTCTCTACCTAGATAATAGAAGAAACTCTCAAATCATGAGAAGGAGAAGGATGCAATGGACACCTGCACCACCAAATGACAATGTTCCCTGTATCTTTCCCTCCTCAGATGTATTTCTCAGTACACCCAGTCTAGGGTGCCTGTCCCACAGTTCCTAAAACCACCAATCCTCCCAGCTCAAATGCAACAGAAATGAGTCTCTCCAGTAAACTCGCAAGAGCCAAGGTCTGATTGTTTTAGTTTTGGTGAAGTGTAATTAGCTTTAGCCTAAGGACAGCATCATGCAATATGAACCTATGTACAGGAACTCCATGGGGGAAACAGAAAAGAGCAGGTCTCAAAGAAAGGGGGAGCTGTCTGAGCCAATACCCCCAAACCCATCCTCTGCTCACAGCCAGAGCTGAGAAAGGGAATGACTCAAACTTTGGAGGCTTCAATCTCTGGACCTTAAGAGATCCCTTTCTGCAGCTGCCAACACATGGAACTTCCAATATCACACCCCAAACCCTCTATAGTCTGCCTGGCTCTTGCCTCAGCAACATCAGTGACTGGTTCCTTTCTCCAACTGACAACTGTGGGTCACATTTAGAGGGCCCTTGTGTGTGCTGCTCTCCTCCCTTTTCTACAAAACTTGTTTCTCTGAATCCTTGAAGTCTTTCTCTGGTAGACACTATTTGTCATCATTCCATTTTCCTGATAGAGAAGCTGAGATTTGGAGACATTAATATGCCCAGGTTTCATCACCTACTAGTAAGAAATGGAGCCAGGGCTTGAACCCAGAGAGTCTGAAGCAAAAGCCTATATCGTTCAACATTACCCCACCCAGTGGTGGCACCAGCACATGGGGACACTCAAGCCTTCCCCTGCCCCATAACCATGGTATGTTGGAAGATGAGTATTTCTCTACTTGCCTCTGAGTGTCTTTTGTCTGCAGTGATCTGCCTGGGAGCTGTTGATTTTAATCAGTCACCTGCACATTCAGTGACCAGACTGACTATGGTGGTCCCTATACGAGGGAGGCTACTATTAATGACCATAAGTGATAAATGAATCAACCTCATCATAAATCTTTTACCCATTTGAGCATAATAGTGGATGTGTGTAGACTACCAACAACATACAAACTCATTCCATTTCTCACAAATATTTGGTAAGCATGGTTCTAGGTATGGGGAACAGAGCATTTAATGACAGGAAAACAGTCCTGGTTTTAGGAGCTTTGTGCTAGGTGGTAGAGAGAGTAGGGGACAGTCAGTAAATAAGAAAATTAAGTGGTATAGAATGTTCAACAATGTGTTAGCTCACTTTGCATCGCTGTGAAAAAATGCTGAGAAATCATTTCAGGAGAGGAGAGGTTTATTCTGGATTTCTGCTCATGGTCAATGGGCTCCCTTGTTAGGGACCTGTGGCAAGGCAGGGCATCATGGTGACAGGAGCATGTGGCAGAACAAAACTGCTTACCATGTGGCAGCCAGAAAGCAGAGGGAAAGAGAACAAGAGTCAGAGGGGAAGGGGCTGGGGACAGAATATAGTCCCCGCCATCACACCCTTCAGCTAGACCCTGCCTCCTAAGCCTCCAGCACCCTCTGGTAACGCCATCAAGGCAGAAGTCCATCAAGGGTTAATCCACTGATAAAGTTAGGGTTCGCATGACCTAGTCACTCTCTGAAAGCCCATCAGCTGGAAGCCAACCTCACCACATGGCTTCTGGGAGACATTTTAGATCCAAACCATAAGAGATCATGGTAAATACTACAACAAAAATAACACTGGATGAAAAAATAAACATGAAGTGTTGAAAGCAGAGAATTAAAATTTTCGGTTGGTGGGTAGGAGGTGCTGCAAGAAAGGGCCTCTTGAATAAAGCACTCAAAGAATTGAGGTACAGTAATATAGAGGTAGCTAAGGAAACATTGATAAAAAAGGAATAAGAAAAGTATGTGCAAAGGTCCTGCAGTAGGACCCTAGCTGAAGATATGTTCAAGGGAGGGAAGACCAGTGTGGTGGGAGGTGACTGAAGGAGAGAAACAGCAGCAGAGGTGAAACTGGAGATGACAGAGAATCATGTCCTAAATGGCCTTCAATGTCATCTTGAGCACTCCAGGTCAGAAGGGAGCCAGCAGAAAAGTGACATGCTGCACTGTGCCTTCCAGCAAACCTCACTAAAGGAAGCAAGAAACCAGTGGGGAGAGTGTCACAATAATTCAGGTAAGAGCACATGTGGTGCAGTGGCGGTGGGCATATTTCTGCCTTTCTCACACAGGGATAGGTGACTGGATTAACACAGAGCATGAGACAGAGATAGGAACTCCACTGAGTGACCTGAGCTAGGCTTCCAACCTTCAAGACTCTCAGAATGTCACCCTCGCCTCCTCCGTGCTGACCATGCCCACGGACTGGAGATGTGTCTTTCTCTCCTGCCATGTATTTCCTTTTTCTTTAACAAAGCCAGCTTGAAACCAGTTTGTTTGTAACTCAACCATGCCAGAGGGTTTGAGAGGGGAGACAGTGCCTCCCCGTTCACAGATGCCCATTCCAGTTACAGATCGCTGGCCACTGGGATCGCCTTGCACTGCCTGCCCAAACACTGTCCACATATGCAAAGAAATGATTTTCTTGGACACCATGTTCAAATAAAAACACATTTTCCTGGCTTCTAATCCCAGGCAAAATTCCAATACACTGTTTAAATACTGCCAGACAATTAGTAAAGACATGTAAATTTACTCTGGTACTGCAGGCCAGATGTGCTCAAGTATGTGTGTGTGCCTGCACGTGAATGCACATGCGTACATGTGTATGTGTTTCATAGACACTATTTTCCATAACAGGGTAAAATCAAGGGTTCTAGGGATTAGAAAAGCAGAGGAAATCATGGCTGGGCTAGGGGAATTTGGACCTATATACTCAGGATAGCAAGCCAACAAGCAGTTGTGTACCAAGAAAGAGGAATTTAAAACAAGAATGTTGGTGCTGAGAATGTAGCTCAGGAGTAGAGCACTACCCTAGAATGTGCAAGGCTTCAGGTTCAACCCTCAGCATCACAAACAAAAATAAACAAAATAATGGATAAAACCAAAGCCATCTAAGTTTGCATCACACACACACACACACACACCTTGTATCTAAGTATGCATATAAATGCATATGAAAACTGTGTCTATGGGAAGATCTTTAAATATAAATCATCACAATGGCATAGATTTCTTCCCATATAGATCTTCAGTGCTGGTTTGGTGTGTAGAATTTATCTTTAGAACAAAAGCATTTTGAGAGACATAAGCATGTCCTGTCCCAGAGAGAAAACAATGGTTTCTAATCCAAACTGAGCAAGTGCTCTGATCTTTAATGAGCAAAGCCTTCCATGTAATGGATATTTCCTGCCCACAGAGATGCTGAGTAACCAGGCTAAAAGCTCAGAGCAGGACTGGGTTCAAATCCCAGCTATGCCTCTGTGCAATTCTTGCTCATCTGTCTTAACTGTTTTCAGCTTCATTTGCCTCATCTGTAAAATGGGGACAATTTAAGCATAAACAAAATTTAGCAGAGCAAAGAGCCTGGCTCTGGTTATAACCATTTCACTATTAACAAAAAGACTTCATGTATCTGATGGCTCTTTTGCTTTACACTTCTAGATTAAGGGACAAGATTCTCTCCCCATTTGTTGTGATGCCTTGCCAATGGGATGTGAATATTTAATGGCACACAGAAGCCAATTCAACAGCATGTTTTCCTTTGCCAGTCCGTAATTTCTTAATTGCTTCTAACAGATGTCCTTGGTTTCATGAGCCAAGTTGCGGGAGATAAGCTTCAGGGTTTGGGTTTCCAAACATGACATTGGCACTGGGTCTTTTCATGCTTGCAAGACAGACCCTGGGGATTTTGGGGTGGCAGGGAGCAGGTATTTTTTAACTCAGTCAGGATAGTCCAAGGAATATGACTTCCTGATTTCCTGCACATGTGGTGACCACTAGAGACAGATCACTGCAAAGTGGCAGATGGAGGGGTCTGGTAGTTGAAATGATCCCAAATAAGATAAGAGCAGAAGGAAAAGTCCTGGCACATCATGAAGCCAGAGGTTATCCTGCAGATCTGTGGAGAAGGCCCACAGGCCCTGCCCGGCCCATCCCACCCTCCCTTTTGGTATCATTCATTATCATGATCAGAGCCAACATTTACTGAGAACTCACAACGTACCAGGCACAGTTCCAAGCACTTTGTATGAATCAACACATTACATCCTTCCCAAAACCCCAAGGGGAAGACACCGTTCCGAGCTCCTTTCTACAGAAAAGGGAACCAAAGTATAGAGGTTGAGTAACACGGTCAAAACTATCTAGCTTCTTTTCTTTTCTTTTCTTTTCTTTTCTTTTCTTTTCTTTTTTCTTTCTTTCTTTTTTTTTTTTTTTTTGTCAGTACTGTACTAGAGGATTGAATCCAGTACTTTGGCCCTGAGCTACATCTTCAACTTATTATTATTATTATTTATTTTATTTTATTTTATTTTATAATTTTGAGGCAAGGTCTCATTAAGTCCCTAGGTTGTCCAGGCTGGGCTTGAACTTGAAATCTTGTTGCCTCACCATCCCAGACTACTGGGATTACAGGTGTGTGCCACCATGCTTTGCTGCTCTTATGCAGCAAGGTCAGTGTTCTGAGAGTCAGAGCTTGTGAAAGGAAATGCCTAGTTGTCATAATTTTATTTGTTCAAATTTCAGTGTAAGATTCCATTTTGCTGCATGATATGTGCACATACATGCACACACACACACACACAAATCAATCATCTGGTCTAAAGTAAAAGAAACTAGTTTTGTATTCCTAGAGTGTTAGGACTCTTCTGTCTCTTAGCTGCTTCTTCCTAGATGTTCATTCATTTGTTCCTTCATTCATCCAACAACTGTTTGTAGAATCCTTGCTAGGAAAGGAAGCAGGCCAACAGCATGTAAACCCATTTGTTTACAGCACAGCTTTTAAGACCCAGGCCCTGGAGCATCCTGCAGGACATATCAATGGCTTCACCAGTAGAGAAGAAGAGATCTCAGGAGCATCTCAACACATGTGTTTAGACTGCTGCAGGTGAATATTGGATGATATTAAGGATCACTGTGAATTTTGTAAGAGTGACAATACCATTGGTGTTATGCACAATATAGCCTTGATGGCCTAGATTCTCTGACAACTAAAGTGCAAAAGCAAAAAAGAAAGACAGAGACAGAATCTATAGATTAAAACAGACTTTAGAGACATCACAAAGAATTGTAACATATGGTCCTTGTTTGCATTCTGATTCAAACAGATTGTAAAAGAAAAGAGCGAGAAGGAGTGGGAGGGAGGGAGAAAAGGGAAAAGAAGAGATAATAAAAAAATATGAGGCAACGGGGAAATATGAATGTCAGTGAATATTTGATGATGGAAGGAAACAACTGCAAAATGTTTAGGTGTGTAATGGTACTGTGGTTACATTTTCTTAAAAAGTTTCTTTGTCTTTTATAAAAGCATGCTGAAACATTTAGAGATGAAATTATAAAAATGCCTGAGATTGCTTCAAAATAACTGGGAGAGCAGAAGAAGGAGAGTATGTGAGAGTCTAAAGCACCAAGATCACCCATGAGTTGACAAGAGTTACAAGCAGTTATTGTATTATGGTCTCTGCTGTTGTGTAGGTTTCACATTTCCAAAACAGTTTTTTTAATGATCACATAAGTGAGAGATACAAATTGACATATTTATAAGTAAGATAACATTATGTCTTGTATATGGCTTAAAATATTCTAGCAAAAAATATTTAAAATATAGAAAGCCTATTGATCAGGGATTCATAATTGCTGTCACTAAATTATGGAACTATGGCCATGTATTATCCTGTTCTATTTTGTCTATGTTGGATCTATGGCTATGCATTATCCTATTTTCTCTATCTCTTCTATGTCCTTCAGTATCCAAGTCTGCCTAAGGCTCTTTCAATTTACTAGTTTTGTGACCTGAAGCAATTGATATATTCCCTACCTCAGTTTCCCAACCTGTAAAATCAAGTAAAAATCCAACCTATGTCCATAGCAGCTGCATTTGTAACAGTCCAAAACTGAAAATAACAAAATACCCACCAACAGATAAACAGACTGTGGTATATATCCATGCTGGAATATTCATAAAGAAAAAGAATGAACATTGACACAACAAAACAAGTATATTATACAAAATCAGACAGGCCAAAAATACATATGGTATGATTGCATTTATAAAATTTTAGAAAATGCAAACATATTCACAGTGGTGGAAATCAGGGTAGCAAGGAGAGATGGAAAGGAAGGATTACCAAGCACATGAGGGAGTATTTACAGCTGATAACATGGTCATGGTCTCCATTATGGTTTTGTTTTCTCAAGTAGGTACATACTAAAATTTATCATGTTTTATGTTTCAAACATGGGCAGTTTATTGTATATCAAATATATATGAATACAAATATATATTGGTACTGGAGATCAAACTCGACCTTGTGCTTACTAGGTAAGCGCTTGAGTGTCTGAGCTAAATCCCAGGCCTATCAATTATATTTTTTAAAAAACCTGCAGACAATAAGATAAAACTTACCTCAGGAAGGTTTGTCAACTTGTGATTTCTTACTGTTATTTTTTTTTGACTAGTCATTTCTTACTGTTATCATTTGAAATTCTGTATTATTTCTACCCTTTTTTCTGTTTTGTTTTTTTTCCAGCAAAAAATGTTTCCTTTTTAAAAAAGTCTTAGAAAAAGAAAAAAAAGAAAGGTGCATAGATCAAATGGGTCAGTACATGTTAAATATCCAGAATCATCTCAGAACCCTTGTGAGCTCTCTGCCAAGCATCCAATTCCATGCCAGGAGCTGGGATATGAGAACAAACAAGACAGATGAGGATCTTAACTTTTACTCTTCGTGAAGCTCTTAGTCCCAGGAGAGGAGTAAAATTATGAAATGTTTCAATAGGGAAGGACCACAGAGAAGGAGTGTGAGTGAGGGCAGCTGTCCTGGAAGAAGAAACATACCTGCTGAGGCCTGGAAGATGAGTAGGAGTTGGGCAGGCAGGAGTCTAAGAAAGTGCCAGCCAGAAGAACTGCGTGTGCAAAGGGCCTGAGACAAGACAAACCATGGCAGAGTCAGGAGGACAAACTGTTCTAATTGGTACAATACCAAGGGCACCAGCATGTGAAAGAGGAAGTGGCTGAAACAAACAAAATAACAATATGAGGTAGTGTCGATTGTTTACTATAAATTAGGCCCTATATTTTTTAGTTCCTGGACTCACACTTAATCATGAATTTATGAAGTCCGAACTATTATTATGTTCATTTTACATGTAAGGAATTGATACATAGGATGCTAAGTCACTTTATCTAAGATCACACAGCCAGGAAGGATGGCAAAGAGAACTCAAGTGCAAGCCTGGTTGTTAATTCTCAGTCATATTCTAACACCTAATGCCCATGAAAGGCTCAAAGGGAATTCACAATATTAGGCAGCCTACCACCAAATAGAGACTTTCTCTCTGATGCAATGAGAAGGATTAGAAGAAGGTAGAAAAGAAATGACTTTTCTCCATGATCATCCCCCATTTAATGAGTGAAAACGCTAATTATCCAAAAAGTCAAGTAACTTGTCCTAAGTTACACAGCTGAGGAGTCTGTCTGACCCCAAACCTCAAACCCCCAAGATAGAGAAACAGAGCTGTCCCTCCTGAAAGGGGTCCCTAGCGGGATTACTTTCACTTGTCCTTCCTAATCCTTTGACACCTCCCCTCTTACTGGAGTGCTAAACTCTGAGGAGAGGGCGCCTCTGAATCCTGTTGTCCAAATTCTGAGAAGCAGACTCACCTGAGCAGTTGCAGTCTTGAACCTTTCTTGAGAGTCACAGAACTCAAGTGGCCTTGGTGACACTCTTCTGTAGTTAACCAGCCTTGGGCACAGGTCCTCATGGATGAAGAAGCACCCACACCACACCTGCAGCCTCACTGCCTCCTCCCCTCCCCATAAAAGCCCTTTACGCCCCTGGGCCTGGGAGATAGAGCTTGGAGGAGAGGGAGACCTTGAATGAACCTGATTTTCTTCCTAGCAGCCCTGCTCTCTCCAGAGGTGGTGCTGGAGCAACAGAATCAAAGGTCTGGACCTTTGACTCTGATGACAGTGTTATCCCACCACTTCCCTCTGCCCTACTTTTCCTCTCCTGGGCCTCAGTGAGCAGAGCATGAGAGGCAGGTCATCCTGACCATGGAAGATGGAGAGGCTAACTCTTCCACCTTTGAAATCAGCTGTCAGAATTTTCTGACACAGTGATGCTCTCAGGCAGGCCCTCTTTCCTATTGAATTAGCACTGCTTGACACAATCCCTCTTTTGCCATTTTAAAGTGCTAAGTGGCTAATTCGATTGAGCTCAACGAGATGTAAATGATTGGATTCAATAAAAAAAGCATGGAGTGTGTCCCTTCATGGAAGACCTCATTTCTCATCAAGGGTACAGCTTTCTGCCCAGGAGCTGAAGGGAGGAGTTGGAAGCCGTTCCTAGCATCTTGCTGATAAGGGAGACTCTGGGCTCCCTCCTGCTAGGAGTTGGATATGGTTTGTCACCAGACAGGATCCAAGGCAGTTTGCTTAAAAACGAGTTGGGAACCTCAACTCAGTCCAGGAAAGTTCTCACTATTTCACCACAGAAAAGCATCACACAATGTATCAGCAAGGGGAATGGGGAAGTTTATTAGGTAGAATTTCAGAAGTAAGAGAAATGGGGAGGGGTTTCAGCTTGAAGAGCAAAGGGGAAATGGTTGTAATGGAGAAGAGCAGACTGGTGCATTCACAGAGGAACAAGGCCAGGTTTCACGGAGGAGCTGAGGTGGGCTAGGGTCTGGTTGATCATTATTTTAGTTCTGGCTTCACAAGATGCCGGAGTCCAGCTGCGGCAGGGCTAGGGTTTCCCAAAGGTGGTCAGGGAGTCGGCGATTGAGAGACAGAAAACACTGCACACCAGGCTGTGAGTGAATCTGAATCCGCCTTTATTTTTTAGAAGCTGGAATATATATTTGCCAACCTTGGCAACAACCCCCAGCCCCAAGCAGGAAACTCCCCAGGCCCAGGGCCAGGAAGGGACAATCCCAAACAATAGGTGTTAATTGACCTCAACTCCAAGCAGAAGGCGCCCCAGGTTCAGGGCAATAGGCATCAATTAATATTTTAATCTTGACATTTAGTCAGCCCGGGAAATGCAAGCCGACATACCGGACACCCGCAGGAGGACTGGAGGCCCACAGGAGGAAGAGATGTGTGAGATTATTAGGCCACTCCCTACCTTGCTTTTCTTATCATTTATGGGAGTGGCAGTCCCTGTGAGGACAGCGCCTGTCTTAGGTCAAGGACTCCTCACATGTACCCAACCAGACCTTACCCGTCATGGGCCTGCAGGACAGCAATTGGTCCTGTGCCTGTCTTAGGCGGCCGGTGGTGTAACATATGGGTCCTAGTTGCCTGTCTCTGGCTGCCTGTCCAGTGTCTCAGGGTAGTTGTCTCAGGAATTTTGTAAATCCTCCTCCATGAGCTCTTTT